>JAODAL010027438.1:0-54966 GCA_025379985.1 Phyllomedusa bahiana
AAAGGGCGACCCCCCGGTACCATAATGCCCCAAGGAGTAAGTGTATGGACTACACAGGTCATGTGACCCTGGTATCCAGGTAACAGTAGTGTATGGAGGAGCAGAACTTCTCCAGTATTACCACCTCCAGCAGCGTCTTATCATGTCTGTCGGTGTCTGTGGAGAAGATTCTGCACATTCTTCTTTGTTTTTCAAGTAACTTTATTAACAACATGACATCCCCTGGAGAGATAAAAGGTCTACAAGTAACTACTAGTGTTGAGCGATTATTATCGACAAAGTTTAAATCGGCACGGAAATTTACCGTTGATCGGTTTTTTAGATCAACGCGATAATTTAGGTTAAAATCTTGCATAATCTATTAATATCGCGCCATTTTCCGGCGCTTCCTGTAATTTTGGGCGGCCAGCAAATCACTTACAGAATAGAGCAGGGTGAGAGTGTGTGCGACATCATGACTGGGATGTGTAATGGTTCCGTTTGGCTGGAAAAATCACATGACCTCGTTTTACCATAAAACCCGCGTTTCCTGTTCAGCCTCAGTGTCTCTCAGCGTCTCATAGCAGTAGGACGTTGCGCTCGCCTGTGTCCAAACAGCTCAGCGAAATTATTCTATTCTTCACAGAGAAACTCTTACTGTTAGCTGTGATCCTTACAATTTAGGTAGATTAGAGAATGGAAGATGTTGTGTAGTTAGGTAGAGAATTTTAAAGGAGCATCTATCACTGGAAAGTCACAGGAGGTGGGGGAGCGGGGGGGGGGGCCCACGGGCGAACACAGACAAGCTCTATAAAGAATACTGGGTAAAGTTCACCAAGATTTGTGGGAGACATTGCACTGCAATAGCTTTATTATTAACAATTTGCCTATTTAAATATTTCCTGATATTGAGCAGCCTGAACTTTTATTAGGATACACATCTTTTCTAGTAACTGCAGTCTCTGTGTTAGGTGCAAAACTCCACTTTTATTATCATATACATTTCAGATAGGTGTTCTTTTTCAATTTTGCCCATTCCAGCTTTGTTGATATAGCCACCTTGCAGTTAAATTAGAATCCAGCAATTTTGTAGTCAGCACAGGTTTATAGGTGCCAAAAATACCTTTCATTATCCGAATACATTCAGATACGTGTTTTTTTTCACTTTGGCGCAGTACAGCTTTGTTGATTAGAGCTACTTTGCAGTTAAATGTGAATACAGCAAATTTTTTAGTCACCGCCAGGGGAATTGAAAGGTGCCAAAAATACCTTTTTTTACCCAATACATTTCAGATACGTTTTTTTCACTTTGGCCACTACAGCTTTTTTCATTGGGGCCCCCTGCACTTAAATGTAATCAGCAATTTTGGTCACCACATGAAATTAAAAGTTCCAAAATACCTTTTATAACCGAATACATTTCATACGGTTTTTTCACTTTGGGGCAGTAAGCTTTTTTGATAGAAGTTAAATAAAAAAAAAAAAAGAAACAGAGAAGGGCCCCAATCTGAATTATGTTAGGAAAGATTTTACAATAAAAAGCAATTTTGCTCCCCTCCCATGTTGTGCTTTTAAAACCCAGGGCACAACTCTCATACACATAAACTCATTTTTTGAGCTCTTAACCCTCGGCCTCCGCGGCCCAGACTCCCACTTTTGAAAAAAGCCTAGGGGGTGAATAAAACATCTAAATAAAAAATCAGGCGTACCTCAGAGGTATGTAATCATCACTTTGGGCTGCATCAGTTTTGGTTTTTTTTTTTTTAAAAATTTAATAAAACACATACAAAGTATAAAATCTTAACCCAACGTTTTCGTCCGTCCCCCGGCACTTCATCAGGGGTGTTTTAACATTCAAAGATGGGCCCTTTGTAGGTCCCGACAACTTTTTTGATAGGGTACTTTTCGTTTAAAAGGAAACAGCAATTTTGTAGCACCACAGGTGAATTTAAAGGGCCAAAAATACCTTTTATTACCCAATACATTTCAATAGGGTTTTTTTTTTTTACTTTTGGGGACTACAGCTTTGTTGATAGAGCTACTTTTCATTTTAAATTGAATAAGCTTTTTTTGTCACCACAGGTGAATTGAAAAGGGGCCAAAAATCCCTTTTTTTATCCCAATTTCATTTCAGATACTTTTTTTTACTTTGGCGCACTACAGCTTTGTTCATTGAGGCACCTTGACTTAAATGTGAAACAGCAATTTTGTAGTCACCCCGGTGTACTGATAGGTGACAAAGATACCTTTTTATTTCCGTATACATTTCAGACAGGTGTTTTTTTCACTTTTGGTCAGTCAAGCTTTGTTGATAGATCTACTTTGCAGTTAAATTTGAATCCAGCAACTTTGTAGTCACCACAGGTTGATAGGTGCCAAAAATACCTTTTAATATCCGTATACATTTCAGACAGGTGTTTTTTTTTTTCACTTTTGGTCAGTCAAGCTTTGTTCATAGAGCTACTTTGTAGTTAAATTTGAATACAGCACTTTAGTAGTCACCACAGGTGAATTGATAGGTGCCAAAAATACCTTTTATTATCCCGTATACATTTCAGAACGTGTTTTTTTTCACTTGGGGGCAGGAAGCTTTGTTGATAGAGCACCTTGCAGTTACATTTGAATCCAGCAATTTTGTTTTGATTTGAGGGATTTGAGAAATAGCTGTGATTTGCCGTCTTTTAATAAGAGACTTTCCAAAACTCTTCCATACCTTCTCAAGTTTTTTATTATTTCTGAACATGGAGCGAAATTCAGGTGGTAAGCGAGCAAAGAGGGGGATAGGACATGGAGGTAGGGGTACGAGAGAAGGTGCTCCTTCCAGTGCTGGCGACAACACGCATGCCAGCGGATCGTCAGTTGCAGGACCGTCATGCCTGTCATCGCTGGGTCAGGGCCCTGTGAATCTCAGTAACGAACAGCGTCGCCAATCTGTCCTTCAGTGTTAATGTAACCTGCATCCAGCAGTCTTACCTCCTCGTCCTCCAGTCACGGCCACAAATGTCGTCATCAGCATCATCAGCATCCGTCCAACATGAAGCAGCCCAAATGTCAACTCGTGTACCCACCACTGTGGATAATCCATTTTCTGAAGACCTCTTTGATGACAAAATACGGTTGGGGTCAGAAGGCATGTTAAAAGATCAAGAGGCCAAAGAGGATGATTTTCTCTACCGACACCCAAAACTGTGCCATCAGAGGAGGAGAAGGAGCCGGAAATCGGCAAAATCCCGGGCGGGTCGCAACCCCCTTGCAGTCCCTCTTGTTTTTAGCCCGCAGCTCCGGGATGCAGAATTCAGGCGCCAATCCCTGTGTTAAATATGATGAGAGCACTTTGCGGATCCAAGGGGGTTTTTCAGAGAATTTGCTTGCGGGGTTTCATCCGGGACGGGGAGGAAGCGATGGGTAGTTCAGTACGGGCCCCGCCTAAAAAGGGGGAGAGGGGGTGCAGAATCCGTGATTGATTCCGCCACCCAACGGCAGCAAAAAACCCCCTCCTCGCTTTTTTCGCCGTCAAAAAGGTCCAGACCTCTCAACCCGGGGGCCTTCTTTGAGCAAGCCTCTGATTTCACCCGCGATGTCATATCCCGCCTTTCCCGTAAAGATAAGTAGAGGCAAAACCTTGGGGGTTTAAACCCAACCACCAAATGTCCCAGCACATGCACGAAAAGCATGAGGTTTTAAAAAGGAGGCAACCATTGCCAAAAAAAGGGGGAACCGACGCCCGGGGGTCCAACCCCTCTGTCTCCGCCTCCTCCCCCACCACCAAACGTTCCCACTCCCATGTTCCCAGAGTCAAAAATCAGGGATCAGCCCCCGCTTCACCTCCACCGTCCCCCGGTACCATCAGCACCACCGGACCCTCCAAAACCCTTCTCCTTCCGCCAGTTTGAAAGCCTTCAAAGCGTACAGCGGCCCGTCTAAACAGCCAGCCCTTTTTGTTTCCAGGTTTGGGAGCAGAAGAAAAAATTTAACCCAAAACCCTCCCAAAAACCAAAACCTAATGTTTGGATTTTCCAGGCTTTGGCCTCGGGAAAAGTTGCCTTTTTCCGTCTGGTGGACACAGATGGTTCCGCCAGTCATGGCCCTTGCCCCCCCCCAAAACCAGATCCGAGCGGCATTTCTTTGCCTAAAAGCCATCCCTGCCCCTGGCCAGCCACGTGTATCTAAAATTTTAAGCCTTGTCTCATCTGTGGCCGGAAAAATCCCTTTTACCACCGACACAGGACTAGTAAGCAGGGCCAAGGCCGCAAATATTCTGTGAAGCTCAGGGGGGTGAGGGGGTGGATGTCTCTGGGGGTGACAGTGGCTCTCGGGGCTCGGCGCCGCTCTTCAAAACCGCGGGGATGTGAGGGGTTTTTTCCCCCCCCAAGGCCCTCGGGTGAATCACGTGCCCAAGAAAACCCCAGGCCGTGTTGAAATTAATCTTTCTTGGGACCGCCCACATACAGGTCAGGACTGTGGACGGCTCTCCGCAACGAGACCGACCTGGCTGGGTGACAAACCCCTTGTCCCGGGGAAGGGTGGTGTGCGATAACGGGCAAATTGCTGGGCCCCCCCTAAGATCGGTAGGCTGGAGCACTCCCTTGCCTGGCACATTCTGAGCCTTGTCGCCAAAATTTTCTAAAAGTTACCGGGTTGGACTGCCTCTGAGGAAAGGCTCAAAGTCAAGTTCGACTTCCGCCGTTGCCCCCTGCTTCGCCCCGTTGGCAACACGCTGGAATTCACCCCCCAATGCCCACGATTGGGGAGCGTACAATCCCTTTACGCAGTATGAATGAACAATGGCCTGACAACAGGGGTGCGGACCTCGGGGTGTTGAGACCACCGAGAGTGAAGGAGGTGAAAGAGCTCTGCCCCATCCTTCCAGTTTTGAAGAAGCCACCAAAATGGTCAGTGCGGACATCCCCTTGTCAGCATGAGCTTTTTTGGTGATCTTAGTTTGGAACGATCGTTGGACACTCTGAAACAAAGTCCCCCCACCACACGGAGGAAAAGGACACAAGATGCGGACACGGAGCCTTTCCTTCGTCGAATCCACAAGGCCCGCAGTTTTTCAATTTTATCGTTTATTAGGCAGTGGTTGGGGGCCCCAGAGCTAGTGAAAGGCAGTGCATCAGCTCTCAGGGTGCACATCTGAGGCAAGTCAGGGCTGTGTTGAACTGTGCCGGAGGAAGCGAGGAGGGGTATTTTAGACACCCCACGTTACCCAGTCCCTGCCTTGGGAAAAAGGTTGGCGCGAATTTGAGGGGGGAGGAAAAAAGATGGGGGAAAATCAGTTGCTATGCCCCCCGACCCCCGAGGTTTGGGGAAAACAAGGCTCCTCTCTACATGAGTGCTGGATGCTCCCCTTTCCCCAACATGACCCGCATTAAGGCCATCAAAAAGAACAACATTTTACGGGGGGCCCCCTCCGGATCCCCGGAAAAAAACAAAACTCGCACTTTCCTTCCCCCCACCCAAATAGAGGTAAAATGCAGGAAAAGGAGTCCTTTTGATTTATCAAAATGGGAAAAAACTGTTGCCCTCTGATTTACGTTCTTTAAATGTGACGGTGGCAAACAGCGAGTGACAGCAGTAGAGTGCCAATAGGCGTTTTGCGGGCGGGGAAGCAGGCAAGTGGCAGGGAACCTAATGGGACCTCTGGCAAACTTTTTTTTACCACCTCACCAACGCAGCAATGCAGGGCACACACCAACACACGGCAATTTATGATCATGGTGCACGCTATCTGCTCTCAACACCGTGTTTTTTGGGTGGTTTCCCCGGGCCCAATAGACTTCTGGGTACCAAAATGGCAATGCCCGGCTCGCTCGCCACGCCATAGAGGTGTTGTCCTGCCCAGCAGCCAGGTCATATCGACGGGTTCCCACAGCCCGGGGGAGTCATTACAGACAAACCCCATCCCTTTCCACAAAAAAGTGGGTCGTTTGACTTTCATCAAGATGAATCAGGGATGGATCTTGAGAGTTGTGGCCCCATTGCGAGGTCTCTGATTAGATCCCGGGCTACTTCCATTCCCCTTAAACAGAAATGGTCCCTTGAAAACTTATTTTTAAAAATATCATTTTTTTAAATGAATTTTTATTTCTTTTCCCAAAGTTCATTTTTCTGGTTTTGCGTGAGGAGACTGTAAAAGATAGCAAAAGGTTTTTAAAGACAACACCGTATTCCATTTATTTCTTTATCTTTAGAAAATTTTTGCATTGTCAAGGTTTTAGGCATGTTGCTGGAGATACAGCAAATTATGGTCCTTTGGGAAAAGAAATGTGGCTTCTAAATGACATTTTTCCCCTCACAATTTTTTAACAGTGGGTGAGAAAGTATTTTTAATTAAATTTTTTTTGGGGATTTTGCGTGACATGCGCTATACTACAGGTCCTTTTATAAAAAAAAATTTTTCTAACAGACATTTGTTCTCACAAATTTCAAGGTGGCTCAAGGGTGTGGTCGTCAGAAACAGGAAAAGGTAGGACACTTTAATGGACACATATTGCAAAATGACTTGTTTTTGCAAGATCTTTAACATAGCTAGCAATCCCTGTATTGAGACAACCCATTTAATACAATTTAAAAAAAGAGAAACAAAGACATGGTAGGATTCCATCCTATTTTAAAAATGTGTTTTCTAGAATTAAACTACTAAAAAACTTGCATGTACAAAATAGCTGGTAAAAAATTCCTCTGAATTGTACAAGGGAGGTACAGGAAAACTTGACCAGATGTAGGTTATTCAGAGGACATGGAGTATGGAGCACAGACAGAGAACAAAGTACAGAGACCATTTCCTCCAGCACGTTGAGTAAAATGAGAAAAAGAATGCCAAGAAAAAGGGCACCTGGGTGGAACAGGAGCGTTAACCACCAGTATTTCCAAGTGAAGCTCAATTGGTCCACACTCATACGGAGGGGCAAGCGCTACCCATGACAGGGACAGTATATGTCCAGTTCAACTAAAATGGTGGTTGATAGACTCCTTTTTCCGGCACTTCTTAAATCTGGGGGTTATGCAGGTTTGGGGCTCATGCTGTGGCCCAGGACAGGGATAGTCAATGTCCAATTCAACTAAAATGGTTGTTGAAAGACTCCTTTTTCCAGCACTTTTTAAATCTGGGGGTCATGCAGTTTTGGGGCTCATGCTGCGTTCCAGTACAGGGATATTCAATGTCCAGTTCAAGTAAAATGATGGTTCAAATCATACTGCCTTCTGGCACTTTTTATTTTGTGGGTCATGCAGGTTTAAGGGTCATGCTGTGGTGCAAGACAGGGATAGTGAATGGTCTGTGAGTTTTTTCTCTGTGGCTTTTATAACCTAAGTGTGTGCCTAAGATATAGCACGTATCCATTTGACTGTTGTGGATGTTAATTCCAGCTTCTCCAGCCCTGTTTGGGTGTAAGAATAAAGGTGGTGTTGCTCTCCCATAGACTTTAATGGTCATCGGCGATAATCTATCATCGACTATCGAATATCTTATTGATAATTGCCGATATCGACCCGATGACGATAGTCAACGTAATCGATCATCACTAGTAACTACACAGTGAGGAAACTGCTGGAATAACCAGATTAGTAATAATTATTCCAAAATTATTCCTCTTCACTGACCCCATAGATGTCATGTGACCCTGTTACTGACTGCTGGGAGGTTACATGATGTGTGTGGAGGTCACATGACTGTTAAGTCCATACAGTTACTCCATGGCAGCCATTACTATAGACAGAGATGTAGGCTGTACCATAGGGGCTGCTGCACTGGTGTAATAGAGGTAGAGGAGCAGACTGTATAATACACCTGGGAGCAGGGGCGTAACTACCAGGGTAGCAGACGAAGCAACTGCCACGGGGCCCGGTGGCTTAGGGGGCCGCTCCCCGGGGCAGCTGCTATCACGTCTGCTACTTCGGTAATGCCGCTCCTGGGCCCGCCGGAAGTGAACATAACAGTTCACTGTGGCGGGTGCAGAGCTGCGGGGTCCGGCCGGTCTGTGACGCCCCCTTACTTCACAGAGGTTATCTCTTAATTGTATGCACGTCCATGCAGCGCGCATACAATTAAGATGAACGGCGGAGCAGGGAGAGCTGTGCGCTCCCTGCCCCTGTCGTACCTAGCTCTGCAGGCGTCGTGGCGGAAGTGACATCATCGCGCCGCCAGCCGAGCTTTCTGTCCTCGATCTGAAGCCTAAAGCAGCAGGCTTGGGGCCGGGATGAGACGGAGACGCCGGGGGAGCACGGCCAGGTAAGTAATTAGCTACAGAGGGCCCTAAAGACAGGTGGTGGGTGGGGGGCTATGCCTACAGGAGGCCCTAATGCTTGGGGGGGGAAACTATGCCTACAGGGGGCCATAATGTCTGGGGGGGGGAAACTATGCCTACAGGGGGCCCTAATGCTTGGGAGGGGGAGGTGAGAACTATGCCTACAGGGGGCCCTAATGCTGGGGGGGTAAGAACTATACCTACAGGGAGCCCTAATGCTTAGGGGGGAAACTATGCCTACAGGGGGCCCTAATGCTAGGGGGGGTGAGAACTATGCTTACAGGGGGCCCCAATGCTTGGGGGTGGGAGAACTATGCCTACAGGGGCCCTAATGCTTGGGGGGGGAACTGCCTACAGGGGGCCCTAGTGCTTGGGGGGGGGAACTACGCCTACAGGGGCCCTAATGCTTGGGGGGGGGAACTATGCCTACAGGGGGCCCTAATGCTTGGGGGGGACAACTATGCCTACAGGGGGCCCTAATGACTGGGGGGGGAACTATGCATACAGGGGTCCCTGATGACCGGGGGGAAACTATTTGCCTACAGGGGGATCTAATCTACAGGGGGGGCCTATTCTGCCTACAGGGGGGCCCTAATCTACAGGGGGGGGACAATTCTGCAAAAAGGGGGGCCCCTAACACAGTGGGGGCTATTCTCCTACAATGGGGCCCTAATCCAAGGGCCCTATTCTACCCCCAGGGGTCCAAAGCTACAGGGGGCCCCCATTCTCCCTACAGGGGAAACCCCTAACTACCCCCCGGGGGGCCCGAAGTGTTACATCTCCCAAGCTACCTACACTCCCTTAGAGCCAACCCCAGCTACCCGGGGGGGCCCCGTTGTTTACATACCAACTGGGGAGCCCAAAATTTACCAAGGGAATTTTTTACGTTGGGGGCCCTTATGGAGGGGGAGGTTTACATGGCGGGGGGGGGCACTCATTGGGAAAATGAAAAAAAAAAAGGGGGAGTCTCAGGTTTTTGTGTTGTAAATTCTAAAGGACAGTGGGGGACGGAGTAAGTCTCATTGAGGTCTGGCCAAAATAGGAAAAAGGAAAAAATGAACGACTCAACAGACAAACCACCGTGAGCCCCTTTAATGTAAGTAAACTATTTGCAAAGCCCCTGTGTCCCTTGATTCCCCATATGGGGTTACTGTAGGTGGTTATATACAGTCGCAAGCCTGTTCCCCGGAATATCCCACTATATTGGTCCTATATGGGGGTACTATTGTTTTTTGGTACTGACATAATAGTGTAGGGGTATTATTATCCACTTTGTGGTAGTTCTGGCGGTAAATCAGTCCAATGTTTGCAAGTTGGTCTGGGTTAGGGGGATTTTTTTGGTGCATATGAGGTAGGTATTTACCCCTTGAATTATCAAACATTTTTCCCGGGGTAAAGTTTATGGGCAGGGAGGTGGCAAGGGGGGGGGGGGAGGGGCCCCCCTCCAAAAGTTTGCTTTGGGGGCCCCCGGGTTCTTAGTTAGCCCCCTGCGGGAGATGACTCCTGATCCCTGTCCCCCCCCCAGGACGGTGCGGCGCTGCTGTGGTTTCTTGGGGCTTCTATGAGCAATGGGATCCCACCATCTTTGCTTGCTTCTATCCCCCTGCAGGGATAGGGGTCCCCCACTGGGGCTCCTTTTTGTAAAAAACCGGCTCTTTCCAGGAGAGCAGGGGCTTGGTTTGAGGGGTTATTAATCTAGCTGATGAGTTAAGTGCAGAGGACCTTTTTTGAAAAACGAGGGGTAAAAGAGAGATCTACTCCGTTTTTCCCCACATGTGAGCGCCGAACAGGAGTCACCCCCAAACGTTTCAAAGAGCTCAAATTTTCAATTACAGTGGGGGAAAAAATATTTAGTCAGCCACCCTGTGCAAGTCTTTTCCCCTTAGAAAGTGAAGAGGCCTGTAATTACACAAGTCGACCTCAACATGAGAGCCAAAAAGGAAAAAAAAATCCCGAAATCACATTTTTTGGTTTTGGGAAAAAATTTATTTGCAAATTTTGGGGAAAGTAATATTTTTCACCTATAAACAAATTTCTAGCTCTCACAGCCTGTGACTTTTTCTTAAAGGGCTACCTTTTTTTCCCGCTCATTACCTGTAGTAATGGCACCTGTTTGAACTTATCAGTTTAAAAGATACCTGTCCACAACCTTAAACAGTCACACTCCAAACTCCACTATGGTGAAGACCAAAGAGCTGTCAGAGGACACCAGAAACAAAATTGTAGCCCTGGGAAGACTGAATCTGCAATAGGCAAGCAGCTTGGTGTGAAGACATCAACTGTGTGCCCCATTGACTTCTATCATCCCCGGAGCATAAACGCCGGAAAGAAGCAACATGTCACTTCATTCACCTGCCGTTCAATACACGTCAGGGAAGACGGATGTAATTGTGGGGCGCATTTCGGGCATATTGTAGTGCAATTATGTGCCAAAATACGCCCAGCAATTACGCCGTGTGAACATAACCTTATATTCTTGGTGGCTCCAACTCAATGTTCCTGTGTCTCCTTCAATCTCTGATTAGATTGTACAACAACACCAGTGATAGCAGCAGTGATGCCAGTATAAACGCCATGTGATCACTCCTGCTTGTGATAGTCTACAGCGGTCAAAGGCCATACATACTAGTAATCCCGTTGTGGCCAGTGATGGTGTAGCGCTCATGTGAGTGCACTTTGACCCAAACACAAGGCCATACTTACAGCAAAATGGCTCAACAATAGTCTAAACCCAGTAGGAGGCAATATAAACCCCAGTGCTACTTGGGAGAGATATAGCAGCTCCATATAATCAATGATCAGTAGCTCACACACCTATTCACCCAGGGCAACTGAATAATAAAAAACTGCACATTACATAAGTACCAGTTCACACCAGTATGCAGAAAAGCCATAATATCATACTGGGGTAGACTGCACAAATGCAAGAATACTGGTAAGACAGCCACTCACACGCTTTCTATACATGATTTGGGTGGTTGCTAATATTGTATTTGCACATAGATCAGACAATACAAAGAGTGCCATGTATTCAGTTCCCTGGGGTTTGCACCATGCGGCTTACACCCTATGTTTGCCTCTCTATTGGATTGGGCGGGCTGCCCAGCACATTTATTTATTTTTTTAAACAATTTTTTTTATTGCGAAGAATGATGATACAACATTCATAATGTCAGAATGATAAATTAGGTGTGGAATTATATTTTGTTCCACTCCTTAATCATTTAGATGTCTCTGTTCCAAATTGATTGATTATAGTTGTCGACAGTTTGAGCTCGAGAGATACAACCCACACATTCCTTCTGGGGCATAAATCTGATTTATTAACAGGAAGTAACAGTTTGATATCTTCTACGTATTAAGAATCACATGATCATTTTATCACTATATGATTGGTTCATTGGCTATTGAGATGGCAGACTAAAAGTAAGACCTCATAACATCTCCTAATTTGCATCTGCGCAATGTTGCTAGGCATTTATCTGATAACGAACATTCCTGAACTTATCTCTATATCGTCCGAAAGAGAAATTTCTTTGGTTTCTTGATAAAAGTTCTCGCTGAAGCAGACAGTGCATCCATTCCAAGTAAAGCTGTGTGAAAGATATCTGATACTTTGATAAAGATGTATAGCAGTAAAAGCAGTTTAAACAAACTATCTGACGAGCTTAATAAGAATGTAATGATGAAACAGATTTCAATGTTTTTTCCTTAAATCATCAACTTGACAGTCCCCCCTAAAAACATTAGAATCTGTTCTAATGCTCCCCCCCTAGAGCATGAATGATGATTGATGCTCTTCCCTAAACTGAGCAAGAATGGGTAAAGGTCACTCTCCTTAGACAGCAGAGTGAACAGGTGGAGCGGGTGTTGAACCCACTGAACCACTGTCAAGCCTGCTCCAAGGGGGCATAACTAAGCGACCATTGGCATTTTCACAGAGCCTTTGATGGTAAATATGACTTTACCCAACGACCGCCAGGTGCCATCTCAGTGCAGTCCCCGGCAGAGGCATCTATGGATTGTTTACAATCTCATAACCCTCAATGATTCTGGAAAGTCATGATGGAGGTGGCGCTTAATTGTTCATCTGTACCTTGTAAGGCATCTCGGGTGTAATTATTAAACCTCTGTTGATTATAATAGTTGCAATTTATCCAGTCCACACTTTTGTTGATTGTTATTTGGGGCGTAAGTGATTCAAACCCTGCTTTGACCTGATCCCTAGCTTTGATTTCATCAGGCATCCCCCTTGGTTGTCCCTCTTGCATTTCCACACACATCCAGACTAGACAAACATATAAAAGGATAAGGGAAAGGTTCATAATGACTTATTGGTTGCAGTCACTTTCTTGCAGTGTGAAGCATGCACCCAGGTGGCTCTTCCGTCAAGTTTAACTGAGGTTGGAGACACCAGGAGTACTTGGTATGGTCCTTCAAATCTGGGCTCCAGAGAATCTCTGACGTGTTTCTGCACCCACACGAAGTCACAAGGTTGTAATTTTGATCAGTCAGGATCTGGAATAGAGGAGAACACTATGGCATGGATTTCAATTCATTACACAGATTTATAACATATTTTACAAGGCTATCATTCCCTGCACTCAACTGCGGTGGGTGAAACCTCCCTAATCTGGGCGAGCCTGAGAATAATATCTCATAAGGAGTGAGACCAGTGGGCTGCCTAGGGGTATTCCTGACAGAGTAGAGGGCAATGGGCAGAATCTCGGGCCAGGGAAGAGATGTTTCTTTGCTAGCTTTCAGAATTTTGTTCTTCAGAGTGGCGTTCATTCTTTCCATTTTTCCACTTGATTCTGGATGGTAGGGAGTATGCAGGCCGAGGTCAGCTCCTACTAGTTTCCAAATGTCTCTGGTTACTTCTGCAATGAAGGCAGGTCCTTGGTCAGATTCAATAACCTCAAGGATCCCGAATCTGCATACCAATTCAGTCAATAGTTTTTTCACGGTGGTTCTGGCATTCACATTGGTAACTGGGTAGGCTTCAGGCCATCCTGAGAACATGTCCACCACCACTAAACATACTTGTATTTTTCCACTCTTGGTAATTTCATGTGTCCAATCTGGATCCGCTGGGAAGGATATAGTGGTTTAGCCAAATGCCTCCTTGGTGTTGGCATCAGTCCTCCGGGGTTACAAGTATTGCATATTTCACAACTTCTCGCATAGCTACTGTAATAAAGATTCCAGGTGCTAGGTATATCTTGTTGATTGAAGAAATCATCTGGTTAGTTCCTCTGTGGGTACCATGAGCCCATTGTACTACAGCTGGATATAATACCCTTGGTAAACAAAGTCTATTGTCTTTGGTGTATCTCTGCCCCCAGTTCCTCTCAACTTTTCCTTTCCTTCAGGCTTATTCGAGTTTGAAATTGTCTCAACAGGTTAACACCTGGATTCAATGCATCTTGTCCTTGGTTCTTCTCTTCTTATTTCTCTTTCTTCCTCTCTCTTCTTTCTTTCTTCTTCTCACCTTCTCCTTCTTTCTTCTCACCTTCTCCTTCTTTCTTCAAGCATCAATATTCAAAACCAAGTTTAGAGCAAATGTATACAGTCTGAACCTGACAAGTCTCTTTAAGAACATTCTTCTCAAAATTTTTACAATTTTAAAGAAAAATGGAAGCCGACAATTTTAATAGTTCTATAACATGACCCTATATAGAAATCCAATGACTTTTCCTTGTCCCGGCCCACCAAAAACAAGACAAGCCAATATAAAAATTTTAAACTTCAAAAACTCTGGGAAAATAGTCTCAGAAAAAATAGAGACAAGATTTATCACTGCTTCATCACTAGTCACTACTTCCTAAACTCCTCAATTTTACAGAAAAAACATACAGAAAATGGGACATTACTTACTCAAAAAACACTCCAGTTCTTAGGGACTTGTTAACAGCTCAATGGCTGAACTAACAGAACCCAGTAGCTAGCAACCCCTGCCATTTATGATGCTGAGGAAAAAGATCACAGGTGCAGCTAATTGCTTTAGCAAGATGAAAAAACGCACACCAACCTAACACCTATTTTACACCAACATGCAGAAAAGCCGCAGTATAATGCATAGGGAGATTGCACAAAAAGCAAAAGTATCCAATGAAACAACCACTCATACAACCTAAGGGCTGAGGGAGGTGGTTTTCCGGTACTAACAATTGCATATAATAAGGCGATTTCAAAGTGTGCCATAATTAGATACGTGTGGAAAACCATAAATGGCCTACAAAAACCCATTGTGACACCCATACTATTAGACCAGGCGTGCTGCCCAGCATTTTCCCAAGTGTCCAACACAACACAGGCACACCTGCTCCCCAGCCTGTTGGGCAAATAAAAAAGGACATACTGGAAAAATATTAAAAATGAGGTATTAGTTGGTATGGGGCCCCAATACACAAGCTCACAAGCCTCTTCACGGCTCTCATGTCTTGTGAGTCCCTACACTAACAATTTTTACCCGAAAAAACATACAGAACATTGGGACTTACTTACTCAAAAAACACTCCAGTTCTTAGGGGCTTGTTAACAGCTCCCAATGGCTGAACTAACATGAACCCAGTTTGCTAGCAACTCTGCCATTTATGCTGACTGGGAAAAAGATCACAGGGGCAGCTAATTGCTTGAGCAAGATGAAAAACTGCACACCATCTTAAACCTATTCACACCAGCATGCAGAAAAGCCGCAGTATAATGCATGGGGAGATTGCACAAATGCAAAGTAACCAATGAAACAACCACTCATACAACCTCAGGCATGAGGGGGGTGGTTGCCGGTGCTACAATTGCATATTAAAAAAAGGCGATACAAAAGTGTGCCATAAATATAGATACGTGGTACACCATGCTGGCTTTACAACCTATTAGTGACACCCATACTATTAGAAACCATCGCTGGGGTGCCCAGCATTTCTAAGTGTTTCCCCACCCAACAGACACGGCCAATTCTGCTCCCACACTGTTTGGGCAAATAAAAAAAGGACATATGGAAAAAAAATTAATATTGAGGTTTTTAAGTTGTAATTTGGGGCCCCCAATACACAAGCTCACAAGCCTCTTCACGGCTCCTCATGTCTTGTTGAGTCCCTACACTAACCAATTTACAGAAAAAAATACAGAAAATGGGACATTATTTCCTCAAAAAACAACTTCCCGTTCTTAGGAGCTTGTTAAACAGCTTCAATGGCTGAACTAAACATGAACCAGTACTATCAGCTCTGCCATTTTGCTGACTGGGAAAAAGATCCAGGTGCAGCTAAATTTCTTGAGCAAATTTAAAAATGCACACCAATTAACCCTATTCACACCAACATCAGAAAAGCTGCAGTATAAAGCATGGGGAATTGCACAAAAGCAAAGTAACCAATTAAACAACCACTCATAACAACGACATGGCATGAGGGCGAGGTTGCCGTACTAGACAATTGTCATATAATGAAGGCTATACAAAAGTGTGCCATAAATATAGATACGTGTGGTACACCATGCAGCTTACAAACCAAAATTATTGACACCCATACTATTATACCAGGCGGCTGCCCAGCATACTGCGGCTGTTTCTGCAAGCTGTTGTGAATAGTTGTTAAGTTGGTGTGCAGTGTTTTTTCATCTTCTGCTCAAGCAATTAGCTGCACCTGTGATATTTTTTCCCATTCAGCATAAATGGCAGAGTAGATAGCTACTGGGGTCATGTTTGTTCAGCCATTAAGTTCCTAAACTCCTGCCCTAAGAGAAAATAATCTACCTGGTTCCCTGATGTTACTTACCAGAACCTCCCCTCACTAAATCCTGTCAGCCATCTACTTGCCAAGTGCCAGCACATTTTACTGTGTCCAACACCTAAATATGACACCTCTCTGCTGCGCAGCCATTTTATGTGGGAAAAAAATTGCAAACCAGAGAAATATCTAAATTTGAGGTTTAGTTGATACAGAGCCACTACATTTGTGGGTCCCTCTTTAACAATTTACAGAAAAAAAACACGCAAAATGGGACATTTACCTCAGAAACATAAACACAAAGCCATACTTACAGCTCCATGCTGGACAAAAAGACTATAAAGCCGAGTAAGAGGCAATAGCTCATACTCTTTGATCTAAAACATTAAGAGCTTCCTATACAAGCATTTCTCTCATGTTCCAACCCATCCAATAGAGAGAATACATCTACCCTGGAATTACTCCTTAATATCCCCTGTATGAACTCCAGGAATTGTATTTTTTACATTGGAATTTGTGTGGTTTTTTACATTCCTCATCTTCTTTCCATCAGGTCTCAACAATTGATATGTCTATATGAGACCATTTTTCCTTGTTGACTCATCAAGCGTTAAAGAGAGACAAGGACAAGATGGCGGAGAGTATATTAAATCTCACCCTCAGAGATAATCTACCAGCTTACTGGGAGAGGTAAGAGATTCCTCAGATTTAACATTACATCATTCTTATCTATGTAATAACAGGGGAATGACTAGAGGGAGGTGCTCTGATGATGTCCACATTACATCATTCTTCTCTATGGTAGTAACATATATATGACTGATATGGGAGGGGCTCTGATGATGTCCACATTTACATTCATTCTTATCTATGGTAAAAACAGATGATATGACTGAGAGGGAGGGGGCTCTGATGATGTCCCACATTACATCATTTCTTATCTATGGTAATAACAGATGATATGACTGGATAGGGGAGGGGACTCTGCAAGTGTTTGTAGTGATATTTATTACTGTATCTCTCCATAAACAGGATTACACAGTAGTGAAGAAGACCTCTAGTAAGTCCTGCTTAGCCCCTATGGTGGAGGCCTCAAACACAGCTCACCACCCTCGGTACCTGATACAGAGGGAAATCAATGAACTTCTGATTCTAGAACTGACCAGCAAGATCATTGAGCTGCTGACTGGAGAGGTGACGGTGCTGGGAATGCTGGGATATTATACAGTAACATCACTGGAGGAGTCTGAGTGCTGACTGTGTCATTGTATGTGTCAGGTTCCTATAAGGTGTGAGGACGTCGCTGTCTATTTCTCCATGGAGGAGTGGGAGTATTTAGAAGAACAGAAGTATCTTAACAAGGATGTCAAGATGGAGGATCTGTACAAGGATGTCAAGATGGAGGATCTGTACAAGATTATCACGATGGAGGATCAGCAGCCGCTCACATCTCCAGGTGATTCCTCTCCTATGTTTCATTCATAACTGTTCATGAACTCCTAAACCAGTAATACAGTATATATTATTTCACACTTTAACACTTTTTTTTTTTTTTTGATACTTTGAGTCCCTCTGGGGGCCTCACCACTAGAGGGCACGTTAGTTTATACAGCCTAATGTATTGTATAGACAATGCTTTAGGCTTCTGGGGCAGGAAGTATGAAAACATGGAGAAGATGGAACCTGCTGATGTTCGGATCGGAGTGAGGAACTGTGTGCGGCTCCATTTCTTATTCATTTAGATGCCACGGCCAAGTTCCGCGCGGGGTCTAAGGGGTTAAACAGCGTGGAATGGAGCTGGCTCCATCCTGTGCTGTAACCGCTGGTTGTTAGCTGCAATTACCTGCATCAAAGCCCCTTATCGGCATCAGGATGTACTCATACCGCCAATAGCGGGAAGGGGTAAAATCTTCCCCCATTATTTGAAAAATCAAAGAGGGAATGGCAAAACTGGCAGGGTCTTCTGCTATCGCTGATGAACCATATACTGTCCATCTAGTTATAATAATCTAGCAAGTGCAATCATGTGTATCCATTATACAATTCCTGATTACTTACAACATAAAGATATTAATTAATGCCATTAAAAGAGAAATTTCCAAATGTATTTGGAAGGTAAATGCCAAAGATATCCATTGCTAAATTACAAACTCACAAACATTTGACGATGAACTTAATCTCTCCCAATTTGGAGAAGTGTAATGTAGCGGCTTAGCAGACGCCTCAAGAATGGCTGCATTCATCCAATTCTGACCTGTGGAAATAGAAGTCAGATTTGGCAGGAGAAACGAGAAAAAGTTTAATAGCAAAAGAAGCTCTCCAACTGAACCTCATGTAGTAAAAGGCGTTACTTATTCTATAAGACCTCATCATATCAAGGAAAGAGCACAGAAGAAAGATATGGCGTTTCCTTTCAAAAATACCTAAATATTTGTCTGATTTTGGAGCACAATGAATTCTAGCATGAGTAAAAGCAACTTTTTTGTAGTGTGTAGGCAGTCAAAAGGAATACAAAAAAACTTTCAGCTGTTCATCCCACAGAGAATAACTCCGAGTTACAGTGAAAATTAGATATTCCAACTTCTGCCAAGTTTACTATAATTCTACAGGTTAAATCTTTTTGTATCTACAGAATTGGGGTATTAGTGTGAAAGAGACAGGAACAGCATTGATGATCTATAGGTGAAGAACCTCATAAAAATCAATCAATGTGATTTACACAATCATCAGAGATAGATACATTAACTTAAAAACTGCCTGTGGGTTTGGGAGATGGAGCAGATGGACAGATACAACTGATATTGTCTCTATTATCCTCAGAGGATGGAGTTTAATTCATCAATATAGTATTAACAAAAAATGGCAAGAAACGTTCTTTAACCCCTTACCGACACAGAACGTATGAGTATGTCATAGTTCCAATAATGGGCTTTGTAGTGGGATCGCTATGCGGTCCTGCTACACAGCTGCCAGGTGTTACATAGTTACATAGTTAGTACGGTTGAAAGAAGACACGTGTCCATCAGTTAAACCAACGGTGGGGAAAATGAGGTGGTTGACGGAGAGATACAAGGATACTTTAAGCCCAGCCCACCACTGGGTTAAAGCCCTTGAACCACACAAGGCAAGAACCAATCTGCTCCAGTGGAGATCATATCTCTGACACCCAGGAGCCACCACCAGCCACATCCAATATTTACATAGCTACGTACTCATTAATATTCTTTAAGATTTACCAGGTAGGTATCTAAGCCTTCTTGAAACTCTCTACAGTTTCCTGCTTGGACCAGCTCCACAGTCATTGCTATTCCCATATTCTTCAAGTTCTTAGCAAGTTTGAAGAACACTCATCTCCTCAAGAGATTGAATTTTTTTTTCTTTAGTCGATCCATGGGAATGTCCCCCTTGTCTTTTTGATGGGGCTTCACTTGAAAAAATTTTTTTCCACATACTTTTGTAGGAACCATTTTATATATTAATAAATTAATCATGTCCCCCCCCCGAAGCCGACTTTTTCTCAAGACTAAATAAGTTCAACTTCAAGTAACCTCTCCTCATAACTAAGCTACTCCATCTCCCCTTATAAGTTTGGTTGCTCATCTTTGGTACTCTCTCAGCTTCTTTAACATCTCTTCTATAAACTGGGGGCCAGAACTGAACAGCATATTCTAAGGAGGACGCACCTATGCATTGTAAGCTAGAATTACATCCTTGACCCAGCGAATCCATGCTCTTTTAATACACGCCCAATATCCTTACTGCCCTAGAGGCAGCTAGATTGACATATTCATGCTGTTCTGTAGTCTATGATCTACAAGAACGCCCAGATCGATTCTCAACAACGACTCTAAGTTTTTAACCCCCTACGGACATATGATGCCTGTAGATTATTTCTACCCAGATGCAGAACCTTACATTTATCTACATTGAACCTCAGTGGCCAGTGGATCCCAAGCACACAGTGTGTCAGGTCCTGCTTGCAATTTATGAGCATCTTCCATAGATTGCACTACCCTGCAACTTGGTATTCATCTGCAAAAATCGAAACCATGCCCTGATTAAATTATCCCATCCACTAAATTTGTTAATAAATACATTAAATAAGAGAGGACCTAATACTGAGCCATGCGGCAACATCCACCGTCACAAACCGGGACCACCTCAGTAGTAGGAGTCATTTACCACCACTCTCTGAGTATCGATCCAGCAGCAGTTTTAATCCAAATTAGCACACCTGTTATACTCTTAAACCAATGGATTCTACTTTATTTTTACTAACATACGCTTATGCGGGACAGTGTCAAATGCCTTTGCAAAGTCCTAAAAACACAATATCACACAGCTTGCCCCACTATCCAGAAACTTCTACACACCTCTTTATAAAACAGATCAGATTGTTCTGACAGCTTCTGCCCTTAGTAAATCCATGCTGGCAATCACTAATAATATCGGTGTTGTCAACATACACCTTGTATATAGTCCCTTATCAGCCCCTCAAACATTTTCCCACAACAGATGATTAAACTTACTGGTCTATGAATTTAACTGGGCAAGACTTTGGGAAACTTTTTGAAGAAGGAACTACATCGCCTTGCGCTAGTCCTCCTGGTATTATAACCAGACACCAGGGAACTCTAAAAATCATTACAGGGCACACCGAGATACCGAGCTGAGTGGGCCTCTTTAAGAACGTTTTGGGTGAATGCCATCAGGTCCTGGAGCTTGATCACATTCAGTTTATTTAATCTTGGCTTAGACTTTTTCTCGTACGCTGAGCCAATTATTATAGCAGATGATTATTAACAGTACTAGCACCACCTACATCTGCACTTGGCCCACCCCCATCAACAACTATCTCATTGATAGTATATACTGAAAGCTGAAGAAAACTATTTAGTACCTCTGCCTTTGGGTCTTGGTCACTCAGTGACCAGCTCCCCATCAACAGTTTTTAGAGGGTCCTACATGCTCTGACTTTGGATTTTTTGCATTTATATGCTTAAAAGAATTTCTTTGGTGTTAGTCTTGCAGTCCTTTGCCACCTGCCTTTCAATTTGATTTTAACTGCTTTTAAATCACATTTTTACAGATTTTATTAGCTCTCTATAATTATCAAAGGCAGATGCCGACCCCTCTGACTTATAATTTTTTAAAATGCCCTTTTTTATCGTTTATTGCCCTCTTAACAGAAGGTAGAAGCCATGTTGGTTTTAGTTTTAGTTGTCTTTTACTTGTACCCATAGGAATATATTTTGAAAATATATTTTCCCCAAAGTATATCTAAAGCTCCCCCATTTGGCTTCTATATCACTATTTGCTGATAGCTGCTCCCAGTCTAGGTCCTGTATTGCATCCCTCAATAAGGAAAATGTGGCCCTTTTAAAATTTTTTTTTTTGCCTTCCCGCTCTGTTTTTCTTTTTTTCCAGTTTACGCTAAAATGAATTATCTTGTGGTCACTGTTACCAAGATTTTCAGAAACCGTGACCACTCCGACAAGTTCTGCTTTGTTAGAAATGACCAACAGAGCATCACTTCTAGTGGGTTCCTCGACAAACTGCCCCTTTAAAATTATCCCTAACAATTGGGGAACTTCCTTCCCTTTTCAGTTGATGCAAAAACCGTGACCCCAGTCCCAAAGCCTGGGAAAAGAAAGTCACCCATTATTATCACTGTTCCTGCCTGTGCTGCCCCCCACCATTGATTATGCTCTGTTCTTCTATCTCCTCAGTGATGTTTGGGGTCTATAAAATTACACCAAAAATAATATTTTCTGCATTAATCCCCCTTGTATTTCCACCCACAATGTTTCCACATCATTAGCCACTCCGCCCTGTATTACCTTTCACATTTGCCTTAATTTTACTCCTTACATACAGACACACTCCTCCTCTCCTCCTGTTCGCTCTGTCTTTCCTAAATAATTAAAACCTTGAGGTTGACCGCCCAATCATGCGAGAGTCCACCATGTTTTCAGCAATACCTACGCCATCAATCAGCTCCTCTACAACTAACGCTTCAAATTCCCCCATTTTGGTTGCAAGACTTCTAGCATTTGTGAATAGACATTTTAAGTTCCCTTCCAGTTTTACACTTCCGTCAAGGGTTTTAGGATTGTATCTAACATGTTAAATTAGAGGGAATGGATCATACTTACCCATTAGTAACAGTTTTTAGCCCCCCGCGCCGCCGCTATAACCGCCGCGCCGCCGATCGTTAGGGCCTAAGCCGCTACCATCGCTAAGCTATCGCTTAGCGGCTTGGGACCTTGGCACGGCAGCGGTGGCGGGACTAACTTTGTGCGTCCGCCGGACGCACATACAGTTAGATGCTTCAGGGGAGCAGGAGCTCCGCGGAGTAATCTGTGGCCGCACAGGATGTGCACAGCCCGGGCGGCGGCCTCATCACGCTGCCCGCGCGGGGCCCTTTGGTGACGTCACGCCGCTGAAGAAAAGCCCCGGGAGCACCGACAGCGACAGCGGCGGGGAGCGGGGTCAGTAAGTGCTGTCAGGGTATTACTTTAAAATTAGCGCTATTCATGCTGGGGGTTCATTATCTACTGTTTTATGTGCAGGAGGGGGGCTGTTATCTATTGTTATATTGCAGGAGGGGGCTGTTATCTATTGTTATATGTGCAGGAGGGGGCTATTATCTATAGTTATATGTGCAGGGAGGGGGCTGTTATCTATTGTTATAATGTGCAGGGGGGGGGCTGTTATCTATTTTTATATGTCAGGGAGGGGGGCTGTTATCTATTGTTATATGTGCAGGAGGGGGGCTGTTATCTATTGTTATATGTGCAGGGAGGGGGCGGTTATCTTTTGTTATATGTGCAGGGGGGGGGCTTTTTATCTATTTTTTATATGTGCAGGGGGGGGGCTGTTTATCTATTGTTATATGTACAGGGAGGGGCTATTACTATTGTTATATGTGCAGGAGGGGGCTGTTATCTATTGTTATATTACAGGAGGGGCTGTTATCTATTGTTAATGTGCAGGGAGGGGGCTGTTATCTATTGTTATATGTGCAGGGGGGCTGTTATCTACTGTTATATGTGCAGGAGGGGGCTGTTATCTACTGTTATATGTGCAGGGAGGGGGCTGTTATCTACTGTTATATGTGCAGGAGGGGGGCTTTTTATCTATTGTTATATGTGCAGGGGGGGGGGCTGTTATCTATTGTATATGTGCGGGGAGGGGGGCTGTTATCTACTGTTATATGTGCAGGGAGGGGGCTGTTATCTACTGTTATATGTGCAGGGAGGGGGCTATTATCTACTGATATATGTGCAGGGAGGGGGCTGTTATCTATTGTTATATGTGCAGGAGGGGCTGTTATCTATTGCTATATGTGCAGGAGGGCTATTATCTATTGTTATATTGCAGGGGGGGCTATTATCTACTTGTATACGTGCAGGGAGGAGCTATAATCTACCTACATATGTGCTGTGGGGCCTATAAGCTACCTAAATATACACGTGCTGTGGGGCCTATAAGCTATCTATATACCTGCTGTGGGGCCTATAAGCTATCTATATACCTGCTGGACCTAAACCTGCCTATTATACCTGCTGGGGACCTAAACCCTGCCTATATACCTGCTGGGGACCTAAACCTCCTATAACCTGCTGGGGGACCTAAACCTCCCTATATACCTGCTGGGGACCTAAACCTGCCTATATACCTGCTGGGGGACCTAAACCTGGCTAAATACCTGCTGGGGGACCTAAACCTGCCTATATACCTGCTGGGGGACCAAACCTGCCTATATACCTGCTGGGGGACCTAAACCCTTTGCCTATAACCTACTGGGGATCCATAACTTTCCTATATACCTACGGGGGGATCCATAACCTCCTATATACCTGCTGGGGGACATAAACACACACCTACCTACTGGGATATATAAAGTATATAACCACCAAACTAGGGGGAACATATAACTTACGGGGACCCTTTTACCTTCACTGGGGGACACATAATTTACTGTTGTGAAGTCGCTAAAGTCGTAAGCCGGTTGTTAAGGCCTCAAACTCAAGTCAGTTGATAAGAGTTAAGCAATCGACTCCGCGGACTCCAGTCGGTTGATACGGCCTCAAGTCGATTGTTAAGACCTTAGCAATCGACTCCGGGGACTAGACAGCATGGGATTAAACGTTACCTGTTCAGATGATGGCATTCGATTAAACATCTCTCCTTTGGTAGATGACATAGGATTATACATTACCCTTTCAGATGATGGCATGGGATTATACATTATACCTTTAGTGGACAGCATGTGATTATTTCTTACACAGTTAATAGATGCATGAGATTACATGAATATTAGGTACCTAAATTCTTCAATGCTGGTTTCAACACATGGATCTCCTTATCAACCTGGTCTACTCCACCTCCCACATTTCACTTTTCCCCCCCGCCGATATAGTCCTGCCCACTCTCTAACCTTCTACCCTTCATTTTCTATATTGTCCTCCCTCCTCATTCCTAGTTTAAATACTCCCGGATAATTGCCATCGCCTCCCCTCCCCCGCACTGTTTAACCCCTTAGACTTCACAGCAAAGATGGCCGCGGTGTCTAAATGAATGAGAGACCTCACTCCAATCGGAACAATCATGCGAAAATCGCGAGCCCTGATCGCCTAACATGGCAGTGGCAAGACTCGAGAAAGCTTCCATCGCTGCCATGTTTTCAATTTCCCCACTTCCAGCTCCAGGCAGGAAGTGGGGAAACTGCCATCTTTGTACACTCTAATGCATTGTCTACACAATTCATTATGTTGTATAAATGATTGCACCCCCTACTGGTGTAGCGCCCTTGGGCGGCTCAAAGTTAAAGTAAAAAAAAAAAGTTTTAAAATAAAGTATTAAAAGTTCAAATCACCTCCCTTCTACCATTTTACAAATAAACAATAAAATAACAAAAAAGTTACACATATTTGGTATCGCCGCGTCCGAAAAAGTTTGATCTGTTAAAATATAATATAATTTATCCCGTACGCTGAACACCGTAGAAGGAAAAAAGTTCCAAAAGTCAAATTTGCGTTTCTTTGGTCATTTCACGTCCCATAAAAATTGGAATAAATTTAATCAGAGTCGCAGGTATTCCGAAATGCTAGCAATAAAAAGTACATATGCCCATAGACGTTAGTACAAAAAAGTTATTGGTCGCACAAATGGTGCCAGGGTTCAAATGTCAAAAATAGAAAATGTTTGGAGTTCTTTTTACAATCCAAGCAAAAGTCAGCTCACCTGGTCAGTGAAGTGATGAAGCAGCAGGCAAACGCACGGATCAAGGGGAAGTCACCTCCTTGGACAGGTATGAGCAAACGAAATGGAAGTATCCAGCCTAACACCTTTGCTTCTAATTAAAAGTAGCGAAGCTTTATTGTAACAAAAACATTAAAAGATTCCGTAGAAATACATGTGAAACCATAAGATGGCCGACGCGTTTCGGAGCCCGTAGCTCCTTATTCATGGCATTTTAGCACCTGCAGACTAAAACATTTAAATAGTCTTACTTCCAACTCCGTGACTGGATCACCTGATCGTATCACATGATACATATCAAACACAAAAAAAAAAAAAAAAGGGGAGGAAAACGACAGAGAAAAAAAAAAAGGAAAAAGGAAAAAAAAAGGGAGAGGGAAAGGAAAAAAAGGGGGAGGGGAGGAAAAAGACAGAGATAAAAAAATATATATATATGCAGCAAATAGTAACAAACATAATTATGGATTAAACATGTAATAACAAATTTTAATATTGACACATCAAGTCATGGCGTTTGTTCAAACCCTTAGGGTATGTGGAATCCAACTTAAAGATCCACCACGCTTCACGTGCTTGCAATTTTTTCATATGATCACCGCCTCTAATAGGTTTACTAACTCGCTCTATACCCTGAAATTTAAAATATGTGGTATCACCCATATGCATGTCCTGAAAATGTTTAGAGGCCATAGAGACCCCCACGACTGCCGGTTTCCTAGCATCTGAAATGTGCCTACGAATTCTTGTTTTCAAGGTACAAGACATACATCCCACATACTGTTTCTGACATTTTACGCATGTAATAAGGTATACAACAAACCGTGTATTACAGTTAATGTAGGATGTCATATCAAAGGTGGCATTAGAGGATGTCGAACAAAATTGTTGGGAAATGGTAACGTGATTGCACGTAATGCAACGAGTGTGACCACATTTATGCATCCCAACGTGTGAAAGCCAACAAGGTTTCTGATTGACGCTAGGAAAAATTAAGAGACTAGGCGATAGCATCGATCTAAGCCTGCGCCCTTTCCTTGATATAAACCGCACGTCTGTTTCAGATATAACAGGTTTTTTCAGACCTTGTTCACGGGGTTGGAAGTAAGACTATTTAAATGTTTTAGTCTGTAGGTGCTAACACGCCATGAATAAGGAGCTACGGGCTCCGAAACGCGTCGGCCATGTTATGGTTTCACATGTATTTCTACGGAATCTATTAATGTTTTTGTTACAATAAAGCTTCGCTACTTTTAATTAGAAGCAAAGGTGTTACGCTGGATACTTCCATTTCGTGAATTCTTTTTACAGTACAAAAACATAACGGAATCCCTACATGTTTGGTATTGCTGGATGCGTATCAACCTGTAGAATACAGAAAACTTATCATTTTTACCGAAGAATGAAGGCTGTAAAAAACAAAACTTCCACAAACATTGCACAAATAGGTTTTTTCACATTTTGCCCAATTTAGAATCTTTTTGCCGTTTCCCCCTATTTCTATGGTATTATGAATAACATCATTAGAAAGTACATCTTGTCCCGCAAAATAAAAGCCCACATTTGTCTATGTAGAGGGAAAAATAAAAAAGTTATAGCTTTCAGAAGGCAAGAAGGAAAAAAAATTAGAGCCATATTATTATGACCGCCCATCAGTGCATTTAGCTATCTATGCTTTCGATATTCCAGCATCGCCAATGTGCGGAACAAAAAGCAAATTTCTATCATGGCTCCCATTATATTGGATTAGAATTAGAAATGTATTGCTCTCTATGTGGAAGGGGACAATGAACGTCTCCATTACTGTATTTATTGCATGGTCAGGGGGAGGATACTGAAGAAGAGACCTACAATAGTCTGCCACCCATAGCTCATGTTATATAGAGGGTAGCTAAAATGTTTATTGATAAAATGTCTAAGATATACCATCTAATGACCTGGTCATAGAGCAAACTAAGTTATATTTCATAGCCGATCAGATCTATATGAAACGCCACAAATACAATAAATAAATAAAAAAAAATGGATATTTTTCACTGAAAAATATTGCAGTTCACCTGGAATTGAGAGGCTGGTTCAAAATTTCCAGTACACTAAATGGTTTCTTACTGAGACTCGGAGAGGAAACATAAGAAGAATACAAAATATATATAAGAATCGGGACGGTAGTTGCAACTTTTTGTCGATAACTGGCAATCGACTCACTTATATTCAACAGAAATAAATGTACTTCTGACTCTAGAGTTGTTTATTTTATTTTTTTTAGAGGGGTGTTTTGGTTATTATGTGAGTTTTTTTACATTTAGGATATGTTCACATGGCATAATTGCGGGGCGTAATTACCCGCCGGCCCCATAGACATTAATTACTAGTGGCGCGTATTTGCCGCTAGTAATTGACATGTCACTTATCTCCCCCCGCGGCGTATTGTACGAGCGGGGAGAGGAGACGTAATCCATAGTTCTCTATAAGAATTGTGGATTACCATAATGACTGGGATGTATCTCGCCCCGTATCTCGCACAGTAAACCGCGAAATACGGGCCAAAATATGTCCCAATTTAAGCCGTTTGGGGAAAAAGCCTTAAAAAAACTCAAAAAATAGTGTAAACAATGAAAAGTAAATTTAAAAAAAGTTTTTCTTTAATCTTGTATTTAACATTGAAAACAATGTTGATGCTAAATTTTATAATTTCAAAGCAAAATAAAATTATAATTTCATTGTTTTAATGTCTCTGCAAAGGATTATAAAATGTTAAAAAAAAAAAAAAACTATTTTTTTTCTTAAAGGGTTAACTAAAACCGACCAGATGGCATATGATTTGTCAGATTTAAAGCAATGATGGTGTATACACAAGATGAAGGGCATGTTTTTATGACAAAACCCAAAACCCTTTCCTCCAAAGATTGTTTTAAGCGGGCCTGCACCCTTGTTTCACCAACAGACAAATTGAACAAAATAAAACCAAGGGGGGGCAAAGAACATCAGCAATACACACAAAGAGAAACCTTTTTTCATTTTCAAATGTGGAAAAATTTTTTTGCTATAATCAATCTTTTTAACAGAAAGAATCAACGGGAGAAAACCCATTTCATGTTCAAAGTGGCAAAATTTTTACTAAAAAAAAATCTTTACAGAAAGAATCAAAAGGAGAAAACCATTTTCATTTTCAGGTAAAAAGTTTTCTATAAATCAATCTTTATAAACATGAAAAAAAACCACAAAGGAGAAAAGCTATATTCAGGTTCAAAATTGGCAAATGTTTTACGGGGTAAATCAAGTCTTGTTGACAGAAAGAACCACACAGGAAAGAGGCCATTTTCATGTTCGAATGGGGGCAAATTTTTGGTAGAAATCAAACTTTTTAAAATGAAAGAACTCAACGAGAGAAGCCATTTTTCATGTTCGAATGTGGCAAATTTTTACTCAAAATAAAATCTTATTCACATGAAAGAACCAAAAGGGAGGGGAAAACCATTTTCTGTTCAAATGTGGCAAATGTTTTGCTAAAATCAATCTTTTTTAACATAAAAAACTATAAGGGAAAGGCTTTTTCATGTTCAGAATGTGGAAAAATTTTTTATTTAAAATCAAGTTTTGTGACAGAAAGAACTCACACAGGAGAAAAAACCTTTCTTTTTAAAATGTGGAAAAATTGTTTTGCTTTTTAAATCGTCTACAAAAATAAAGAATACACAGGGAGAAGCCAAAATTTCATTTCAGAATGGGGGCAGTTTTCCAAATCAAACCCTTTTTCAAAATCAAAGAACTCCAACATGAGAGAAACCATTTTAAAAAAAAAAAAAAAAAAAAAAAATGTTTGCCCTGATTATAACAACCTTGTTTTACCCCCATCCTCACTCAAACCTTTCGGGGCCCCTTTTAAAAAACCAAATGTGTCACTTTATGGAGAAAACTTTTTTAAAAATTTTTCCAAACCATGTGGTTTAGTGTCGTGTTCTTGGCCTTTTTGCTTCAGGGGAAATAATGATTTTTTATCCCTACAGTTAATCAAATTTTTGCCCTGAAAAATTTTGGAAAAATTTTCCATTTTTAAAAATTTTGGTATAATAGATAAAAAATAGTTTTAGAACTATTTTCTCTTTCCCTTTAGTGGGAACAGTTGACACCACTAAAGCTCAGCAATTTATTACACAGGGGCGATGTCTGAACTTCAAATGTTATTGGGGGGGAAGGAAATGTAAAACTAATAGGAAAAAAATGATGCACTGTAATTAGCAACATGCACAACAAAACATAAAATAGGACAAACATGAACATTGCAGAATAACAATTACAATACAGTACAAAAGAGGGGTGTCAAACATAAACGTAAAGGACTGTCCCGACTGCAGCTATAACCACAAACTACAAAAAAATATTTAGGGCGTGTAAACAAATAATATACTCACCATGTAAACACAAATTAAGGGCAATTTAAAATACCAAAGATGCTACGTAAGCTTAGATGTAGTTTGTCTTAGATGCTGCCACACAGCATAGATTCAAGAAAATTCTTGAGGAGATGCTTTGTTTCACAGTCAGGTGATAATATGGCAGCTTTCATGGGACAAAAAGATTGTATGCTGACTAGCAGTTTATACAAGCAGACAGTAGATGGAGCTATTGCAAGTAAAAACAAGAACAGAGCATACAAACAGAAGAAAGACAGCCAAAGGCATGACAACTGACGATGTGATGATGTGACTGTCACGAGTGGTCCCGCAGCCCCTCGCCCGGGCTGCGGTCCCGCGGGTCGGGTCCCGGCTGCCCGCTTACCTCTCCGCGCTCCCGCGTCCTCCCATTCTCCTGGCCGGCCGGAGTGCGCTTTGCCCGCGCCTTAGGCGCGCGCAGCGCCGGCTCTCCGGGGAAATTAAAGGGCATACGCCCATTATTGGTTAAGGCTGCAGGTACCCTATTTAACCCCCTTCCTTCCGGGTCACCTTTTGCCGGATCTTAGCGTTTACTGCCTTCAGAGAAAGCTTCCCTTCTGCCCTTGTACCCCTGTCTACCGTGTACCAACCGTCTTCGCTCTGTGTTTTTGACCACGAACCATTGCCGCCTGCCCTGACCTCTTGCCTTTCCCCGACTTCGCCTACGTCTCACGATTTTGTACCAACGCACTGCCTTGGCTGCCACCGCAAGCAAGTCACGCCAGTGGACGACCTGGTAGTCTCCGCCGCAGCAGTCCATCCCGCTTTGCGGCGGGCTCTGGTGAAAACCCGGGGTTCTACTTAGATTCCGTCCCCTGGTACGGCTTACACCATCGCTTGCGGTGGTCCAGCGGATCCACTACCTGCATTCGTTACAGTGACAATGTCTTTTTATTCTTTACAACATTAGGGGCTTATAAATTTTGTAGAAATTTTTCACATTTTCAAGAAACTTCACAACATAGGTTTTTTTGGGGGACAGTTCAATTCTGATCTAGCTTTAAGGGGTCTATATTTTAGACACCCCCACAAATGACCCCATCTAAGAAACTGTACTCTTTGAAGAATTTAGGACATTTATTAATGCTAGAGGTTTCATATAAATTAAAGCAAAGTGGAGGTGTAATTTCAAAAGGTCACTTTTTGGGGCTGATTTTCAACTTTTATCCATTATTCACTAGAACACAGTAGATGTTCCAGTGAACTCAATATTGGTTCCCGATTCTGCTGTTTTTAGAGACATTCCATATGTGACCCTTCTGTCCTATTTGACTCAACCACAAGCCTCAGAGTAAGAGGAGCGCCTATTGGACTTTGGGGGTCTCATTTTCATTAGTCCATCGTACCACGTACCGGCGTCTGAGACATTTTGGGGTAGCACAGCCCCCTTCTCAAGCTTGAAAACGGGGGCAATGCTTCCCCCAAAATGTCACATAGTCTCCAGAAAATTTTCTGGAGACTATGTGACAAGTTTGGTGAACAGGAATGTTCAAGTGGGGAATCTAGGGAATGGCAGGTTTTTTGAGTCAGAAAAATAATTTGGAAGTTTTTTCACAGGAAGCTAATGTAGTATTTTCTAATCAACCAATTCCATTGAATGAAACTAACATCCATATAGCCTTTCAGAAATTATATAAAACTTACAAACAACAAATTCGGGCAGGCTGGGAAGTAGCCAGTCTAGAGACATATATACAGCAACAAATTGTGTATAGAGGATTAAGGATCAGTTTGAGACCAAATACACATTTAGAGGACTCTATTTTTTATCAAGGGTTGGGAAAAACTGCTAACTGAATGCTCTCTGAAATTGATGAAATACCTGTCAGAATATGAAAGAATTTCATTCAACAAATTAAGTGAACAACTAAATCAGGAGATAGTGGAGATTAATAACTTTCGGGCCCATCCAGATCTCCCTGAATTAGAACAAAAATTACAACGAAATATAGAATCTCTGAGAGAAGAAATTAAAGAAAGGAAACATAACAAATATCTGAGGGATTGGAAAGATTTTGATAACAATCAGGTTTATATTTGGAAAAATAGTAGTTTTACCTACAAACCTAATCTATATTCAGATTTGTCAGAGACTTCTGCTGTAGAAGACTCTTCCACAGGTTCTATTAATAGTTATACGCAGGGTAAGAAAACTGGTTGGAGGAAGGGTCAGAGAAAAAACAGAGGTTGGACAAATAACACATAAATAATCTTCTACTCAAACAGTACAAGATCAGAATCCTCAGAGATGCCAATCAGGAGAAGGACTAGTGGGATCAAATACATTGTCCTCTTCTGCATCCTGTGGTGTGGTGGCCCCTGGTGTGAGAGCACAGGCAATGATTTCAAATGGCAATACAAATACGCAACTAGTGGCAGGAAATGGACAGGTTATGAACACAATGCAAACTCAATCTCGGGAGCATTCAAAAACACAAATGCATCCACTTTTTTTAGAACCACCAAGGATTCTCTTGAGGGATTGAGAGAAGGGGAATCATTAGAAATAACAAAGGATGGAGCACTACAAGTGATTAATTTATCCTCTCATAGATTAACGGAAAATCAAAAACAGGTGTTGGCATATGGTCTTACGTTCACTCCCATGCCCAAATTTTAATGAATTTGTATGGGTAAAAGATATTAATCTCTTTGCTAGAAGGTTGGCTTTACATAAATATCATAAAATGAAAAATAATGATGAACAAACCTTTAGGAAACTAGAGTAAAAAATATTGGGTGATCTTGAACAATTGCAGGTTGAAGGTGAAGGAGACCCCATAATTCAATATATACTCTTGACAAATTTGAAACCAAAATCTAGGAATAAACCTCCAATATCACAATATCATTTATTGGATACATTTGTGGAAGTAGTAACACAAGATATAAAGAAACTAGCACTCAGACGACAACCATCTTCTTTAAATTTAAAATGGGAGGAAGAAGTAGCTATTGCAGAATTACAATCTAACAGGGAGATAGTAATCAAACCGAGTGACAAGGGTGGTAATTAGTCCCCGGAGTCGATTGCTAAGGTCTTAACAATCGACTTGAGGCCTTAACAACCGGCTTAACAACCGACTGGAGTCCGCGGAGTCGATTGCTAACTCTTATCAACTGACTTGAGCTGAGGCCTTAACAACCGGCTTAACGACTGTTAGCGACTTCACAACGCAGTAAATTATGTGTCCCCCAGTGAAGGTAATAGGGTCCCCCAGTAAGTTATACGTCCTCTAGTAGGTGGTTATATACTTTATATATCTCCCAGTAGGTAGGTGTGTAGTTTATATGTCCCCCAGCAGGTATATAGGCAGGTTATGGATCCCCCACAGGTATATAGGCAAGTTAGGGATCCCCCAGTAGGTATATAGGCAGGTTTAGGTCCCCCAGCAGGTATATAGGCAGGTTTAGGTCCCCCAGCAGGTATATAGCCAGGTTTAGGTCCCCCAGCAGGTATATAGGCAGGTTTAGGTCCCCCAGCAGGTATATAGGCAGGTTTAGGTCCCCCAGCAGGTATATAGGCAGGTTTAGGTCCCCCAGCAGGTATATAGATAGCTTATAGGCCCCACAGCAGGTATATAGATAGCTTATAGGCCCCACAGCACGTGTATATTTAGGTAGCTTATAGGCCTCACAGCACATATGTAGGTAGATTATAGCTCCTCCCTGCACGTATATAAGTAGATAATAGCCCCCCTCCCTGCACATAGAACAGTAGATAATAGCCCCCCTCCCTGCACATATGACAGTAGATAATAGCATCCCTCCCTGCACATATGACAGTAGATAATAGCCCCCCTCCCTGCACATATAACAATAGATAATAGCCCCCCTCCCTGCACATATAACAATAGATAATAGCCCCCCTCCCTGCACATATAACAATAGATAACAGCCCCCCTCCCTGCACATATAACAGTAGATAACAGCCCCCCTCCCTACACATATAACAAATAGATAACCTCCCCCCTCCCACCACATATCACATTAGATAAGCACCCCCCTCCCTGCACATATAACAGTAGATAACAGCCCCCCTCCCTGCACATATAACAGTAGATAACAGCCCCCCTCCCTGCACATATAACAATAAGATAACAGCCCCCCTCCCTGCACATATAACAATAGATAACAGCCCCCCTCCCTGCACATATAACAATAGATAACAGCCCCCCTCCCTGCACATAAAACAGTAGATAATAGACCCCCAGCATGAATAGCGCTAATTAAAAGTAATACCCTGACAGCACTTACCTGACCTCGCTCCCCGCCACTGTCGCGGTCGGTGCTCCCGGGCTGTTCTTCAGCGGCGTGACGTCACCCAGGCCGCCGGCGGGCAGCGTGATGACGCGCACGCCGCCTGGCTGTGCACATCCTGACTGCGGCCACAGATTACTCCGCGGAGCTCTCTGCTCCGCTGAAGCATCTAACTGTATGTGCGTCCGGCGGACGCACATACAGTTAGTCCCGCCCACCCCACCGCTGCCCGTCGCCAAGGTCCTAAGCCGCTAAGCCATAGCATCTAGCGACTGGTAGCGGCTTAGGACCCTAACGATCGGCGGCGGCGGCGTATAGCGGCGGCGCCGGGGACTAGTGGTAATATTGTCATCTTAAATAAAAGTGACTATAGAGCAATGGTTGAGAGAATACTTGATGATTCAGAAACATATGAGAGGCTTCCAAAAGATCCAACCAATGAGTATCTGAAGGAATTAAAAAGGGTTTTGGATCTGGGAATTGAGAAAAAATTAATTACTGAGGAGGAGAAGAAATTTATGCTAAATGTGAATCCTACTATTGCTACCTTTTATGCATTACCAAAAGTGCATAAAGAGGTTGTGCCAATACCAGGAAGACCGATAGTCTCAGGTAGAAACAATTTAACACAAGGACCCAGCACGTATGTTGACCGTATAGTGATTGTAACGGAGGAGTGGATCCGCTGGGCCAACGCAAGCGATGATAGCTAAGCCACGCCAGGGAACGGAATCTAAGTAGCCCCCGTTTTTCACCAGAGCCCTCCGCAAAGCGGGATGGACTTGCTGCGGCGTGAGCCCAAACCAGGTCTTACCCCGGGACTACTTGCTTCCCCGGTGGCGGCCGGGGTACAGCGGGTACAGAAACGAAACCGGGGGGCAAAAAGTGGGGGAAAGGGCAGAAGGTCGGGGGCGGGGCACCCAAGGGGTTTCGAAGCCCAGAGGGGGGCAAAAGGGTTCAATGCAGGGGGAAAAAACAGGCAAGGTCAGGAAACAAAACAAGCGGACTGGTACAAAAGGAATCAAAAACTGAACTCCAAAATTTCTTTTAAGCGCAACCAAAAAACCCAAACCAACAGAGGGGGCCGGGGGTTTGCTGGGGCGGATACCTTAAATAAAAACCAAAGCGCCGATAAAAACCAATTATGGGGGACGCTGGCCCTTTAATTTTTAATTTAACACCCGGCCCCGCGCACGGCGGCCGGGACACAGGAGGGGGCGTTCAAAAGGACCGGACGGGAAAAGGGGAAGGGGGCCCCGGGGGCCCCGGGCCCGAAAGGGATGGCCCGGGCGGGGCCGCGCGCCGCGCCAGACCCCCTGCGAGGGGGGTGGGGGCCCGCGGGGGGCAGCGGGGGCCCCAAACCCCCCAAAGACACGATCCCCCTTTGTCCACTGGCCTTCCTTTCATATCTTAAAGATACAAGGGAAATACTGTGATGAAATTTTAAAAAAACGATCTAGTGGTGTTTTAAAAAGTCCATTTCCTTGCAAGTTTAGATGTAAAAACCCTAAACAGTAACATCAAACATAAAATTTTTGGGCCTGAAAAAAAACAAAGTAAAAATTTTTAACGGAACAAAAGATTTCTTTTAAACCATTTTTTTTGGAATTTTGTTTTGACACATAACAATTTTTTTTTTTTGAGGGAAACCTTTTATCCCAGAAAAAGGGAAAAGCCATGGGCACAGTCTTGTGCCAATTTTTGGGGCAAATTTTTTAATTTTTGGGGTTGGGGGGAGGGAAGGGTTTTTTTTTTTTTTCAAAACATTTTGAAATTCCCCAGATCGGTTTTTATTTTGGGGGCGTTTTAAATTTGATGAAAAATTTTTATTTTTTGGGATGGTATTGAAAAATTATTCAGGGAAATTTTTGTATCTAGACTCAAATAATAAAATTTGGGGATAAAAATTCCCCAGTTTGAAATTCATCGGGAAAAAATTAAATTTTTTTTTGGACCCTTTGAAATTAGGGTTGGTTGAAAAAAAGCAAATTCAGACAAAGATATTTCGGAAAAATACGGCTCCCCCAACAGTTTTTTACTTTTTTCTATTTTTCACCCCACCTTCTCAAAAAAAGGGGAATTCCCCAAAGGGCCCCAATTTTTTTAAAGGGTTTTCGAAAGAATTGCCCCTATTTTAAAGGTTTTTAAAATAAAGAATTAAAAATTTAAAATGCAATTTTTTCCCCGGGGGAAAGGGGGATACCAAAAAAATTTTTTGGAGGAAGGCGCTTAACAGGGCTTTGACTATGACAAGGACTTTAAAAAAATCAAAAAAAAAAGGGAAAAAAAACTGTTAAAAATTTTCTTTTAAAGGGGCACCTTTGATAAAAAGGACCCAATAAAAAGAGGGGTATACTTAGAAAGAAAATTTGCCACATTTTAAAGGGCAAAATTCCGTATTCCCCTGGGGGTGATTCCAAAATCCCTCGGGTGTCACTTATGGAAGGGGAAAAAAATTTTAAGGGAAAAATTTTGCCATATTTCTTTTTGGGGGAAAGGAAAAAAAACCCTGGTTACATTCCCCCGGGGGGTACCCCAATCCCTTTGGGAAAAACGCCTTTCTGTCCATTCATTGGAAAACTAAAGAATTTTTTCCCATCCCTTTGATAAAGAAAAAATTTGAGAAAAAAACAAACATAAATTTGAAAACCAGAGGGGGGTTTTTAAAAGGGGGCGTTTGTGTACTTTCCCCAAGATTTTGTGGAAAAACCATCCCAGGAGTTTGGTCGTTGGATCCCGAAACATCTGATACTTTTAATAACTAGGGGTGACGCCCCCCCTGGGCGAAACACTTTTTGGGAAGTACAAAAAAGGGGGAAAAAAGGGGGGTTTTGGGCCCTTTTTAAAAATTCTGGGCATCAAGTGAAAAAAGCTGGGGAAAGAAAGGGCATCTGTTTTGTATTTTTGGGTTACAGGAAGGGGGCAAGATGGATTCAACTCAATACATTGAAATCAAAAGGGCCTAAATGAAGGCTTTTCCTTTTCGCATTTATTTTAATCTTGCTTTTTTTCCCCTATATAAAAATTTTTGAAAAAACCCATGATATATGGGGGGATTAATTAACGGTCAAGTGGATAAAAGCACTTTTAAATTTTAAAAGATTTAAAGAACCCAGATTCACATACTTTTTGTCCTCCCCCCATCTCCCCCCCTGCCCCCCTCCTCCCCCCCCCCCCGCCAAAAACGTTGTCCCTCTTTTAAAACCCCTGTGTCTTTAATAAATAAACAGGTATTGATCACGTGAGGCCAGGGTTTTCTTTTTAAAAAAATTTGGGGATGAAAGTATATTGCTTCTTGAAAGGGGAGGGGTTTTTGTTGGCACTGAATCTATGGTATATCCCCCTTCGCTTTGTTTTGGCGGGGAACGCACCCCGAGAGATTCCTATCAATTCATGTATATATTCACTATGTATAGATTTTTTTGTTTCTTGCTCGGGGCGTAGGTTTTGGGGCGGGCCTTGAACACAATTTATGCATTGCAAGGGGTTTAAAAAATTTTTTTTTGCTTATACTAATAAAAAGCTTCCTTCCCATTGTGACTAAATGAATTAAAGGTGCAACCGGGACCTGAAAGGAGAATTTTTAAAATGGGGAAAAGGTGTAGGAAAACTGCAGGAGGGGGGGGGCGGCAAACCCATGGGGCCTGCGGGCTTTTTTAAAATGAATGGGAAAATATTACATGAAAAAAGGGAGAAGGGGGTTTTTTGGAAAAAACCTGAGACAATATTGAAAGTGAAATGGAATAGAAATTTAAAAAGGGCCCTTTGCAGCTTTTTTAAAAAGAATATGAAAATTTTAAAAGATATATAGGAAAAGTGTTTTTAATGGGAAGATAATATGCCCAAAAAAAATTGTACAAAACAGTGAAAATTTACTTTCCCAATGAATATGCATATTAGACAAGGAAAAAAGGGGGTTTAAATTTTAAGTTGAAAAAGCGGAAGGGGTCTGTGAAAATGTAACACCAATTCTGCTTGGGTCCTTTCTAGGTGAGCCCGGGGGGTTTCCCAATAGTATGGGAAATAAGACGAAGCCCACACAGCCCGGGCGAAAGTCTAAAATAAATGGGTTGCCGGAAGGGAAAGAGGGGGGCCCCGGCCCTTTGGGTTTGGTTTTTGTCGGGGAAATTGGGTTTTTTTAAAAGGGAAAAGGAGGAAACAATCCCCGCCCCAATTAAAAATTTGCTTTCAGGAGCGAAGGGGAAATTTGGGTTTTGTTTGGAACCAAAAGGCTAATTGGTGACCCCAAAAAAGGGGTGTTACCAAACCAAAAAAATTTGGCAAAATTTCTAAAAAATTTGGGTTTCGGTCATTTTCCGCCAAATTTTTTCCGACAAAATTCGTTTCGGCCCCGAATTATTTTCGGCACGAATAAACTTAAAAAAAAACACTATTTCCAGGCTCCCCGGGCCTGCGGGGTTGCTGTAAAACCTTTTTGGGGGCCCATGTTTAAAATTTAAGCAGAGGGGGGTTTGGGTTTTTGGCCCTTCAAACAATGTTGTGTTTTAGTATAAACCAAAGCAAAAGATTTTGGCCGCCGCCCCTTTAGAACCCGCTTTCACTAAAAAAATGCCCGGGCATTTTGGGGGGGGGAAAAAACTGCCCCAAAAAACTGAAGCCAGGAACCCGTAGCCTAAATAAAGCCCTGGCACCCAAAACCCTGGAAAAAAACAAACTGGGGACTCGGGTTGGCAACATTAGTGACAGGTGTGGGGTTGAGGGCGGCAGCCACAGCACATGAGGCCCAGACATGGCAAAAATAAATTTCCTGGAAGGGGCAAAACAGTCCCAAGGCCGCAGGGGGTTGGGCAAAAAGACACATGTGGCGCCCAGGGTGGCACAGCTTGGGGCCCAGCGGGTGGCAAATGAAAAATTCGGGAAAGCTGGCAAAAAAGGAGTAGGGGCCAAAAAAAAAATTTGACACAGGGGTGGAGGGCCCCGGAAAGGAGCAACACAGCACATAAGGTCAGACAGTGCACAATGACACAGGTGGAGGGAAACCGGACAGCCAAAAACGCAGCATGGGGGTTCAGACATTTGGCACAATGACAAATTCTGGAGTGGAAAAAACGGGAAGTAGGCCACAGTGTGGAGGGCACGGCAGCACCCCAACGGCACAGAATGGGGTTTAAATAATTTGGCACAATAAAACATGTGTGAGGGCACGACAGGAGTCACAAAAGGCAGAAAGATTGGTCAGAGGGGGGCACAATGACATTCGGGCGGTAAAAAAAAGTTTTACCCCAAAGAGCGGCACAATGCCCGAAAGGGGAGGTAAACGGCGGCGCAGAAATGAGGTCGGCAGGGCAAAAAAGACAGGAGTGGAGGTATGACAGGACAACAGCATAAAGGTCAGAGAGGGGCACAATGACATTCTGGAGGTGGCAAAAATTTACCGGGCCCGGCAAGTGGCACAATGACAAAAGGGTGGATGTCACGGCAAAAAGGCAAAGCAGCAGCAGCACATGAGCACATAGAGTGGCAAAAAATTGACTAGTGTTGAGGGGGTTGGCAAAAACCAGTCCCGGGTTAAAGACGGTGGAAAGGCAAAAGGGAGAAACAATCACAGTTGTGTGGCAACAGGCGGGGGCGGCATCAGAAAAATTTGGCGGGGCAGGAAAGTTTGAACCCAGACTGACGCCTAAGGCTTTTGGTGTGGGAAATCCTTGCCGATCCCGCCTGATTCATCTTGACAAAGGTCAGCGTTCAAAAATTTCCCCGTGGAAAAAGGGGGGTTCCCCTTTTGGGGGTAAGAGGGCCCCCCGCCCGCACGGAAAAACCCCGCTCTAAAGCCACACTAACGGGCCCGGGGCGGGAACACCTTTTTCCCCCTCCACTGAAAACTGGGCAAGTTGCCCCAAACACATCCATTTTGGGTTTTCCCCAGTAGTCCAGGGGAAATTTTCTAAGGGGGGGTGGCAGGGGTGCTTTCCAAGTAGGCCACAACCTGTTGGTTAAAGGGAATGCTCCATGTCCTGCTGCTGCTTTTCGCTGGTGACTGCCCCCCCTCACTAGGGCGTGGGGGGAAGGAAACTGCTCATTAGGTTTAAATCCAGACTTAGGTTACTGCTGATGGACTTGGGACGGGTCCTAAACCCCCCCCCACCTTCCCCCGCAGCCGCGGCAGTATAAGTGAGCGCTGAGGAACCCCCCGGCAACCTGTCAAGGAGGGACGATGCCGCACATAGGCAGGGCCAACTATTTCGGGGGATTTCCCATAGAAATTTTAGTTTTTCCCTTCCCCCCCCAATACTGGGGAAAAAGGCTCCCAATTTGGGACCGGTAGGGGAGGGTTCCCAAAAGGGTGGAAAAGGCCAAAGTCATCCCTCTGCCGGATGCTGACTATTCGGGTGTCACTACCAGGCCAAATAACATGCCTGCGGGACATCTGCAAAAAGTGACTCCGAGGGGGTTTCCCCGCCTCCATTTTCCACTGTAAACGCCACGGTGCTTGGGAGTCAACGCCCCCGTCTCCCCCATCCCCCATCCTCCTCCTCCCCCCTGCTCCCCGCCCTCCTCTCTTTTCACCCGGGTAGAAAAAACCCCCTCATTTCACCAGACAATCTTCTGGGTCCAAAAGTCCCCCCCTCCTCCTCCTTCCCCCATTTCAGTCCCCCACCGGACTCATTGGCCACGGATTTTAGTCGCCCATCTCCAGTCCCCTGCCCAGACAGATTTTTTTGCATCTGTTCCAGGGCAAAAAAGCAGTGGGAAAGGGCCCTTTTCATCCCGTTTTCCCCCGGGGACTGACAAATAAAGTGGGCCCCCTCGAATGGCCTCAAAAAAACGGGAAAGGGGTCACGCATGAGCTCCCCCTGGCTGCATCAAAGTTACACAGGGGAGTACTTCTTTTCGGGCCGGATCATCAAAAAATCGTTTAAAGGCCCTTTCTCTTTTCAAACAGTTTGGTCCAAAAATGTGCAGGCTGGAATTCCAGCGGGGGAAACAAACGCATATCAGAGCGTGTTTGGGGGGGGCCGTTTTGTTCCGCTGCAACCCGAGGAGGGGGTTTTCCCGGCTTTGGGACGAATGGATAAAAATGGGGATGCACATTTTTTCCCCGGCCATTTTCCCGAAAAGTTTTTTGAAATCGGTGGAAAACTTCAGGAACCTTTTTTTCCAAACCCGATTGGAAAAACTTTCGCCATGCAGGGCGCATGGACCCCTCCCTCCCGGTGCGCGCGGACACCAAGTTTTCCCCCCATTGTTCCCCCCCCCAAGGTTTCCCCATTTCCCCCCCCAAAAAAATTGGGGGCCCGGAGAAAGCCACACATCGAAATTTTTTGGGTGCATGACGCGGGGCAGTTTTCCCCCCCTGTGTGACTTCGTTTGCCGAGGGAAGCTAGGTTTTGAACCCGCGGACAAAACCCCTGTGCCCAAAACAAGGGGTTAAAGATGGAGCAGTTCTTTTGGAAAGGGTGAAGGTGGTGGTGGTGGAGGATGAGGAAAACGGAAATTGGGGGCAGGACAGCATTTTTTAACTTGGGGGGAAAAGCGGGGTCTCCTGTCCAAGTTGTTGGTTTTCCGGGCAGGAACAAAATTTACCCAGTGGGGCCGTAAAAAGGGCTTACGGCCCGACCGTATTACAGCTCCAGAAATCCGGCCCCGCCGTGTACCTTGGAACAAACCGATAAGCTCAAGGACTGGGCCCACTTTCTGTTCAAAAAATTTAAAGTGCTGGTTTCTTGGGCCCCCCCTTTTTTGGGGAAAAAAAAATTAGGCTTGGGGAAATCTCCCTCCCCCGCTTCCCGGGACAAAGCCAAAAAGTTCTCTGAAAGGGGCAGAGTCCACCATTTGGAAAAGGGGGGGACCCGGGAGTACCCCAAAAACTTTTGGGCAGGAGCAAAGGTCCCGCTGCTGCCCCCCTTTTGGAAAGGGGACGCATACTGTTGTCTCTTTTAAAAAACCCTCTCTTTAACAAATGCTTGGGGCCAATTAGTTAAACGAGGAAACAGGGGCATCTTTGGGCCCCGGGAGGGATGTCAAAGAGAAAAAGCTTGGGCCCTTTTGCAGAGGTGGTTGAGCCCTTTTAAATGGGGTGGGAAAAAAGGGGATGCGGGGGCCCCCTGGCCCCGCTGCTTGCTGCTGCAGCGGCAGGTGGGCCACCACATCTGAGCCACGTTTTTTTTCCCCCCCGGCCACCCGGGTGTGACCCCGGCCCTGTGTTGACGCAGGGGGGTTGTGCCAACGGGTTTGCTTTCCCCGGCCAAAGCTTCACTTTCTGCCCACAAAATTCACATATTTCCCAAAATTCGGCTCCTTTTCCGGGGGCCCTTTGCAAAGAAAATGCCCCAAACCGGGGGGCCCAGTAGCTGATTTTTACCCCCAAAGGGTTTCCCCACTGAGTGACTACTTCCCGCCGCCCACGCCTCGCTGAACCCCCCCGTGCCGCTAAATGTCCTTGGACCCCGCGAAGCGGGTTTTCCCTCCCCTTTGGCCCCCGGGGGCTTTCTCCCGAACCTCACAAATGCGCTTTCCCGGGTGACCCCAAAGGCCACACAACCCAACCCCCCTTTCCCGGCTGCGCCGCGCCTTACCGCGCAACTGACGCCCTCTTCCTCCGACGATGATGAAACCCTTGGGTTAAAACCCCCCTCCCAAGTGCGGTCGGCCCACAAAACATCATCTATTTTGTTTTCAATCGTCACTACTGGGCCTCCCATCACCCTTCCCCTTTGGGAAACCCAGGCGGGCCCTCTTTACCAAATGACCCCCCCATGCCCCCCCACATCTTATTTCCGCCTACAGCAAGAAGCTGGGGGTATTGGCCCCCTTTCTTCGCTTCCCCCAAAAAGCTGCCTGACGCCCTCCTCAAATTGTTCAATTTCCTCGCTAAAAAAGTGGCGCTGACCCAGACCACATAGGAAAAACCCTGGCTGAGGGAACTGGAATTTGGGCAGAGGCGGGCTGAGGACAAGGGGAGGGGCCCCTACCCTCCCCACCCATGCCAAAAATAAGGGGGGGGGGGGGGGGGGGGGGGGGTTTGTTAGGGTTTTTTCCCCCCCACTCTTGGCTTGGGGGTTTTCAAATGTCATCTGGGGAAGGGATGACCAGTCAAAACCCCAAACAAGAAAACCCTTGGGTTTTTCCCGAACAACACAAAACCCCCTAGAAAGACAGCGGGAGTTTTGGGGCCCCCACCCCATTGGGCCCCTGGCGACTCCCCCTTTTGGGGTGTTTCTGCGGGCCTGGGGCCCGTTTCAAAATGTTTTTGCCACTGCCACTCGCAAATTGCAGAGCCTGCCAACCCTCTGTTACATAAATGTTTGTTCTAAAAAGTACAACAAATGTTTGATGTAAACTACTGTATATGATAAATAACACCCCCTTTTTTTTGACTCCAAAAAAGAACCCAGTAACAAGCTTGGGAACCCTTGGAAAATTTAAAATTGCGCTCCAAAACAAATGGCCAGGGAAAAAATTTTCTTGTATGTGTCGTTTACAAGCCCTGTGGGTTTTTCAAATTTAAAAGCACAAACAGGGTTAATTTTAACCTTTCCCCTTGTGAATTATGCTACAAGAAAAATGTATATATTTCGGTGTTGAAAAAGGGCGGTTTAATTTTGCAAACACAGCAGCAAAAAAACGCTTAAAATTTTTCCCCTGGATGGTAAAATTTCCCCCAATAAAAATTGAGCCAACCCCAAACTATACTTTTTTAGCGTGTTACAAAGGTGATTTTTTTACGCCCCCACAACAAAGAATTAAATTGTAATTAACTTTTTTCTTGTGAATTAAAGGGTACCAAAAAAAAAATATATATTTGGCTTGAAAAAGAACCGGGTTTAAATTTTTTTTCAGCACCCGCAAACAAAACAACGCTTAAATTTAAACCCCCGGATGTAAAAAAGCGCAATAAAAAGAGCCACCCCCAAACTATTTTGCTTTTTAAACGAAAATTTCAATTTGGGGTAAAATTTTTTTAAAACAAAAAGCCAAAAAACAACAAGAGATAAAAAATTTTAATTAACCTTTGCTTTTGAATTAGGGTACCAAAAAAAAAATATATATTTGGGATGAAAAGACGGTTTTAATTTTTTTTCAGCACACCACAAAAAAAACGCTTAAAATTTAAACCCCGGGAGGGAAAATTTCGCAATAAATTGACAGGCCAAAAATAAAGTTGGGAAATTTGTATTGTAAAAAAAGCTGTTTCCCTTTTAAAAGAAAAACAACAGGAACTGGGTTAATCCCCCTTGGATAATTTAAAAGTAAATGCAACTGCGTGGACCCCAAAACTGGATTTTTTAGATCCAAAAACCCCCAAAAAAACAGAAAAAGAACATTCAGAGAAAAAAGTCCCCCCGGGGACAAGCTGAACACCCCCAAAAAAATCGTGGGTAAAAATCAGTTCTTCCGAAAGCGCTATCACCCCCCAGCAGCACCCTTTCCCCGGGCATTTCAGTGAGAGGAGGTGAGCTCCCAAGGGCCCGCTCCGGGCCCTTTTATAGTGCCCGGGGACTCACAGGGAAAACCCGCCGGGCTCTGGGTTTGGGTTCATCCTGCAAAAAGCATGCAGGCCCATGCCCTTTTTCCCCCAAAATGGGTTTGCCCCTGTAACCCAAGTGCTCGCAGCCCTTTTAAAACAATGAAAAAAACCCCACTTCGTTCCCCCCGAAATTTACCCCAAAGGGTTTGATTTCGTTCGAACCGAAGTTTTCCCGAAATTCTAAACGAATTTTTCCCCTTTTGTTAAATCGATTTCCCCATCCCTACCCAACATATAAAAAAAGGGAAATGAGCTTTGACCAACAAAGTGTCGGGCCTCAACCCCTGATGAACCAGGTTTTTGCTGGTGAAACCCTGTCGGGGGGGTTCCCGATATGACTTTTAAAAATTGTAATTTTTCAAACCCCGGGCTAAAGTGTCACCTGCTGCAGAGGGGTCACAAGGGGGCCTTATTTTTTTGTGTCCATGAGATTTAAAAAGGGAAAAAAAACCCCCCCCCAAGTAGGAGGCTTTGGGGTTTCCCCTTTCTAGAGCTTTGTAAATTGCGAAAATATAAAGGCCCTTTTCCCGTTAAAAGGGTGGTGCTCCCCCAGAAATTGATTTAGAAAAAGGGGGCTATTCCTTCTTTTTAGAAGTAAAAAGGTTTTAAATGGTAGGGTTTAAAAACAGGTTTTAAATAGTGGATTGAGGTTAAGAGTTATAAAAAATAATAAAAGTTACGTTTTTTAAATGTTTTAACCCGATAAGAACTGATAGAGTTTAAGTTTGCCTACGGCAAAATAGTAAATATAGTCCCCCAAAATGTTGCACAGGTGTGCGAACGTTCCGCCGGTGTTTGGGTTAACCCTTTCAAAACCCCGGGCTCAGGGGACGAGAAAAAGGAAAAAACCGAACAAACTAAAAAGGGGGTTGTTTTAAGGACAACCCTTTAGTAAAAACACATATATCAAAATGCCAGAAGTTAATGAAATGCTTTAAATTTGTATCCACAAAGAATTGTTGGATTAAACGTTTCTATATGGTTTACCGTACCCGATTTACGTGTTCTATGGCCATATACTGTATATACATTTGCATTGAACATCTTTGGTATATTTTTCCACAATATGGTTAAATAGGGAATGTGGCTTTCAAAATTTCTGAAAAATTCTTAAAATTTTGTCCAAAAAGCCGAGAAAAAAAAGCACCAACTTATTCTCAGAAAGATTTTCTGACACAGAACAAAAAAACTAAATCTTCATTAAGAAATCCAAATACTAATTGAAGTTTTATCACTACATATTGCTTATTGTATATTGCATTTTCTCTCGCAACTTCCCCACCTGCAAATTGTGTAACCAACTCCAATGCACAAATAGTTTTGTTTCCACTACCACCAAAGCGAATCATAGAATACACTCTTATCTATCCTGTAACTGCACATACATGATCTATTTCATCATGTGTACCCCCTTTACATTTTTCACTCTTTCTTTCTTTGCAGCCATTTGGTAAGATCCAAAAAGTTCATTTATTTGCTTATTAATGTACACTCTGCTCCCCCATCTTGAAAGGAAAAAACAGAAATGTAGATATTTTTGCAAATTTATTAAACAAGAAAAACCTGAAATATCACATGGTCATAAGTATTCAGACTCTTTGCTTAGTATTGAGTAGAAGCAACTTTAGAGCTAGTACAGCCATGAGTCTTCCTGGGGATGATGCCACAAGTTCTTCACAACTGGATTTGGGGATCCTCTGCCATTCTTCCTTGTAGATACTCTCCAGTTCCCTCAGGTTGGATGGTGAACGTTGGTGGACAGCCATTTTCAAGTTTCTCCTAAGACGCTCTATTGGGTTTAGGTCAGAGCTCTGGCTTGGCCAGTCCAGAATGGGCACAGAGTTGTTCTGAAGCCACTGCTTTGTTATTTTAGCTTCTTGTTGGAAGAAGAACCTTCGGCCCAGTCTGAGGTCCAGAGCGTCTGGAAGAGGTTTCATGCAGGATATCTCTGTACTTGGCTGTATTCATCTTACCTTCAATTGCAACCAGTTGTCCTGTCCTCGCAGCTGAAAAACACCCCCATAGCGTGATGCTGCCACCACCATGTCTCACTGTTGGGATTATATTGGGCAGATGATGAGCAGTGCCTGGTTTTCTGCACCGCTTACAATTAACACCAAAAAGTTAAATCTTCGTCTCATCAGACCAGATGTGTTTTTTTGCAAACTGTATGAGGCTTTCATATGTCTTGCACTGAAGACAGGCTTCCATCGGCACACTCTGCCATAAAGCCCAAACTGGTGAAGGCTGCAGTGATCTCCCTGCTGTATCTCTGGAGCACAGCCACAGTGATCTTGGGGTTCTGCTTTACCTCTCTCACCAAGGCTCTTCTCCCACGATTGCTTAGTTTGGCTGGACGGCCAAGTCGAGGAAGAGTTGTGGTCGCCCCAAACTTCTTCCACGTAAGGATTCTGGAGGCCACTGTGCTCTTAGGTACCTTGAGTGCTGCAGAAATTGTTTTGTAACCCCGGCCAGGTCTGTGCCTTGCCACAATTCTTTACATGGAAATCCCTAAAGAAGCATTTATGCTATCTATCATACATGAAAAAACTTTGACATTCTCGGTTCACATATTTTGATCAAAAAATACTTAAGCTGCCCAAGACTTTCAACGTGATCTCAGGTCGGGCAGTCCTATGCTATCTTTTCCTCTCAATAGAGCCAAATCCAGGCCTCTCACTGGGTCAACCGACCTCCGTTATCCAGAGAGGAAAAAAATAAAAAAACACCAAACGTGCAACCTGCACTTTTATGACAGCCTGTGAAAGTGGGCGTAGTCCAGAAAACCAAAATGGAAGCACCCTTTCCTCCCCATATAGATTAAAAGCAAAATACACCAAATACACAAAAAAACATTTCTGAAAAAATAATATGCAAAGGGTGTCACGGCAAAGGGTCTGAATATTTAAGACCATGTGAAATTTCAGTTTTTCTTGTTTAATAAATTTGCAAAAATATCTACAATTCTGTTTTTTTCCTTTCAGGATGGGGGGGTGCAGAGTGTACATTAATGAGCAAAAAAATGAATTTTTTGGATCTTACGAAATGGCTTCAATTAAAGAAAGAGTGAAAAATTGAAAGGGGTCTGAATACTTTTTGTACCCACTGTAAACATTACATAGCCCCTGAAGACACAATGAGCACCAGGATCAGGAACCTCAATAAAAGGTACAGCCCATGGAGCAAATCACTTCCAGTATTTCAAATTGATTCCAGACGCTCAGAAACTGTGAGCTTGTAATGTAGTACACTGAAAATTAAATGTATTCTGGATTGTCATTAAATCATGAGTGTAAACCCCTCTCCTGTGAGAAATGGAATTTGTAGCATGGGTCTGCAGATTCTCACCCCAGCCTTTTGGACTAGTATATTATCCCATGTGGTTACAGCCCAGTGCATATCTGATAAGCCCTACATTAATGACAATTTTACGACTCGTAACATATACAATCCCCATCCAGAAAAGTGTAACAGATGTCAGCTTTGATCCCCCCACCCCAACAATCAACACTTTCATTGATCTGTAACCAGCAGAAGCGCAGTCTGTGATTGCCATCTTGTGGCGATAGTAAGCAACCACCCTCATAAGACAATCAAGTGTCCACCCACTTCATTATATTTTCAGCCAGTAAAAGAGTAGGCAAAAATGAGAGAGGAGGGGAAACCTGGACAGAGTTTTGGGCCTATAAAACACAGGGCCAGACTCAAATCTGTGTTCATAGCTTGGGGGTCAATCCTGGATTGAGCTGGCCCCCCCCCTTTTCCATCCTTACCCCGGGATCTGAAAGCTGAAACATCTGTAAGTGTGAATTCTTTCCAATTTCCTCCCTTTTATTTTCATAACTGTATTGATGCGTATGCCATTGTTATTGTATTTTTCATGTAAGCATTGTACCTCCCTCTTATTAAAGTTATCAGTAATACATGAATTCTTGTTGCTGCACGGATCCATTTCCTTGAAGGAGTGTATTTTTTTGTAGTTGCTGGAGGGCAGTGAGGTGACCATGTAAGCAATTTTTTTTTAATGTTTTAGAATATCTGTTAGAATCAGTTTCCCTTTCCCGGCTGATTCCTTTTTGATTATTGAAGGAAGGTGGTGGCAGCGGATTTTTTTGCGGTGCTGGAGCTGTGGTGCGATTTATGCTTGATTTGCTACCTAATTGAGAGGTGAGCGCAAGTGGAGATAAATCTACCCCATTACAGTGGCCCCCAGTCACTTGCTGGTGAGTGTGTATGTAACAAATTGGTGGCAGAGCGGTGGGATATTTTTCTTTTTATTGCAGCATAAGTGCTTGGTTTAAGAATTATTCCTGCACTAAAAGACTGGCTGTATCTTTGTGAAGATTAAAACCAGTCTTAAAAGAACTACAGAAGTGCTTACTTGACATACGCACAAACAGTTTCCCATCCCTGTTTTTCTTTTCTATCTTTTATTTGGCAAAGGGTGCTTTGTAAGATGGCATCCCTGTACAAGAACCATAACAAGGAATCCTTCATTCGTCTCTGCGAGGAGAGAGGGATCAACCCAGCAGCAAAGACGAAGGTTCTGCCGATCCTTGAGCTCGTGGAGCAGGATTTGCAGCAGCTGGACACGGCGTCAGAGAGTGAAACTGACAACGCACAGGTCCAATTGACGGAATTTGCTCCTGAAATAATTTCCCCTTTAGGACACCCCCCAGCGGCAGTTCTCAGGGAGGCATGGACTCTGCTCTGGGTATGGCTTTGTAGCAGCCTGGCGCTTGTGACCCTAATTTGCGCTTACAACTTATCCTGCAATACCATCAAGCGGAGAGAGACGCTGCTGCTGCTGAACGTCAGGCCGTGCGAGAGGCGGCTGAGCGCCAAGCAGAGAGAGAACGAGAGGCGGCTGAGCGCCAAGCAGAAAGGGACCTCAAGTTGCAGCTGGCACGACTTGAAAGGGGTGAGGCTTTGCCACAGCCTCATGCCCAGGATACAAACCCTAAACCCCGACTAGAACACTTTCCTGTGATGGAAAAGAATGGGGACTTAGATGTTTTCCTACGAGGATTTGAAAAGACTTGCAGACAATATCATCTGCCCAAAGAGCAGTGGGCACGATATCTGACCCCAGGACTAAGGGGCAAAGCCTTGTAGGTTTTTTCGGACCTCCTACCAGAGCAAGACGGGGACAATGACGCCATAAAGAGAGCTCTGGTCATGAAATATCACCTCACTCCGGAGGTGAAATCGCAGGAAATTCGGATTTCTGCAGAAAGGTCCCACTGACAGCTACACAGATGTGGAGAGCAACTTAAGTGCCACCTGCAAGCAATGGGTAGAAGGACTCTCTGTTTCCAGCTTTGACGACCTGTTGAATCTCATGATCAAGGAGCAGCTTCTCCATATCTGTCCTGCAGAGGTTCATCAGTTTGTCTGTGACTGGAAGTCCACCTGGAGGAGAGGTAAGCCTGCTGGGGATCCCTCTTCTCCTCCCCATTGATCACCTGGGCACCCTCCTAGTACTCCTCCTGGGTCCCCGAGACCCACACGTCCATTGACTGAAATGCGCAAATTTTTTATATGCAACAAAGTGGGGCATGTTAGTACCACTTGTCCAGACAAGCGGATGAGTACCCCTATGCCCACAGCACCCCCCGTAACAGGCCCTTCCATCTATCTTATAACTGGGACTGCAGGAAGGAGAAAGCATAACCTTCAACCTGTCACCGAGGGCAGAAAAGTCGCCATGGGCTTCAAAGACAGTGGAGCAGAGGTGACTGTGTGCGTCCAGAGGGGTTTGGATGCTGAGATATTATTCCGGGAAAGACCATGTCCCTGACCGGATTTGGCGGAGTCCGCTCTGCTATACCAATGGCTCGTGTTTATCTGGACTGGGGAGAAGGCCGAGGGATGAGAGAAGTGGGTGTTTCTGTTACTATCCCCTACTCGGTTCTCCTGGGTTTGGATCTGGGGGTGATGCAAGTGAATTATGTTCCAGCTTCCCCTCCAAAGGCAACCCCAGCAACCCAGATATGTGATGCCCCACAGAGACTGTGCAATGCTTCTGGGAAATGCCCGGATGGGAAGGGAAATCTGACAGGGGATATACCTCTGAATGATGCCACTGATATGTGTACTGTGCAAAATGTCTGTTCTTATGTCACACCTGTGACCCATAGTCAGGATGCCTGCAAGCCTCAGCTTTGTGTGTCAGCTGACCAGCTCAAGGTGAAATGTTCTGCTGAGATCAAATTGCAAGCTGAGGTGGAAGAGTCTGCAGCTCCCCTCAACCCCCCTTCTGCTGACAGTCATAGCTCTCACATGCTTCCATTATCAGATCACAGGGCAGAGGAGCTGACAGGCCAGACAGCCCTGCCCCCTGCAGAGTCTGATAATCAGGGAGTGCATTGGGAACAGGGAGCCAAACCAGAGTCTAAAGAATTGGGGATCCCTGATAGCAGCCCCACTGATGTGTGGCCAGAAACCCATGGGGATAACAGGGACTATCCCTATGTCACCCCTCATCCTATCAAGGACACCACAGCACATTAGGAGGAACTGTCTTGTACTATGTTTTATGATACTTGCTCTGACTCTAATGTATCTAAGCCTGTGGATGTATTACAGCCTGTTATGAGGCCTGCTGATGATCTCCCTGTTGTGCAGGATGTTAACGATGTCTAGGCTGGTTGGGCCAGACATAAATTTTATCTACAGCTGTGTTGTGGGCCCCAGATGTATCCCACCCCAAGATACTCTTTGAACTGTGAGGGAACCTTGCTGACATATCTCACCTTTAATGCTGGGTGCCCCTGTATCAAGCTTGCCAGCATGACTCGGACTGTTGTGGACAATAATGATTTATCCAAGCCTGAGGGCGTATATCAGACTGTTATGGACAATAATGATGTATCCAAGCCTGAGGGCGTATCTCAGACTGTTATGGACAATAATGATGTATCCAAGCCTGGAGGCGTATCTCAGACTGTTATGGACAATAATGATTTATCTAAGCCTGAGGGTGTATCCCAGATGGTAATGTGGGGAATGGCCATCCCTGAGTCTGTTGTCCATGATAACAACAGCTCAGTGGATGTGTCTGAGCCCGCTGATGCATGTCAATCTGGTATGCACAGTAGAAGTGTATCCAAACCAGTTATGTTTGCTCCTGCCTGCCCTGTGGGTGTATCCAACCCCATGGAGTGTAATGGTGATCCGTTCCAAACGTTGGATCCAAAAGCCAAACTGTGGGATAATCTTTGCCCAAAGGGTTTTTCCCGGGGTCTGAAGTGGGGAAGACTTTTGAAACCCCCGTCATAGAGGTGATGTGTCCCCACATGTAACGTGTTTTATGTACCACCCAGCGGGAGTCCTCCAACGCCCGATATCTGGTAGTTCAGATACAGACAGGGCATTGAGCGTGGTAATGCTGACAGTCTCTCTCACCAGGGGAAGACGGAGGCGGAGGTGGGCTCAGGAGATGGCAGGTGAGCCAGTCCCCCACGCCCACTCCAAAAGGGAGAGGTGTAATGTAGTACACTGAAAATTAAATGTATTCTGGATTGTCATTAAACCATGAGTGTAAACCCCTCTCCTGTGATAAATGGAATTTGTAGCATGGGTCTGCAGATTCTCACCCCAGCCTTTTGGACAAGTATATTATCCCGTGTGGTTACAGCCCAGTGCATATCTGATAAGCCCTACATTAATGACAATTTTACGACTCGTACATATACAATCCCCATCCAGAAAAGTATAACAGATGTCACCTTTGACCCCCCCAACAATAAACACTTTCATTGATCTGTCCCCAGCAGAAGTGCAGTCCGTGATTGCCATCTTGTGGCGATAGTAAGCAACCACCCTCATAAGACAATCAAGTCTCCACCCACCTCATTATATTTTCAGCCAGTAATAGAGTAGGCAAAATGAGAGAGGAGGGGAAACCTGGACAGAGTTTTGGGCCTATAAAACACAGGGCCAGACTTAAATCTGTGTTCATAGCTTGGGGGTCAATTCTGGATTGAGCTGTGTCCCATTTTCCATCCTTACCCCGGGATCTGAAAGCTGAAACATCTGTAAGTGTGAATTCTTTCCAATTTCCTCCCTTTTATTTTCATAACTGTCTTGATGCCTATATCATTGTTATTGTATTTTTCATGTAAGCATTGTACCTCCCTCTTATTAAAGTTATGAGTAATACGTGAATTCTTGTTGCTGCACGGATCCATTTCCTTGAAGGAGTGTATTTGTTTGTAGCTGCTGGAGAGCAGTGAGGTGACCCTGTAAGCATTTTTTTACGTGTTTTTAGAATATCTGTTAGGAATCAGATTCCTTTCGGCTGATTCCTTTTTGATTATTGAAGGAAGGTGGTGGCAGCGGATATTTTTGGGGTGCTGGAGCTGTCTTGTGGTGCGATTTATGCTTGATTCGCTACCTGATTGAGAGCTGAGCGCAAGTGGAGATAAATCTACCCCATTACAGTGGCCCCCAGTCACGTGCTGGTGAGTGTGTACATGACAGAGCTGTACTGGATCTTTAACCTTAAAGGGGTTGTCTCATATTAAAGATTCATAGAGCTTGTGTTTTGGGGATAAAAGTTGAAATTTGGTCTTATACTGTATTCTGTTTGTACTACTTTATATCTGACCAATAAAAAGTTTATGGTTAAAAAAAAAAAAAGATTCATAGAGCAAAGCAGCATTATTTCATTCATGCTTCCTGTCACTTCCTGGTCAAGCCATCTGTAATTAGCATATGAGCTCAGTGTATTCAGATTTCTGCTAATTAGATTAACTGAGAAGCTTCCCTGCTCCTGACAGCAGTAATTACTCTTTTGTCTGAAAGATAAGATAACAAACAAGTTTACTGTCTGGAATTCTGTGCTGCTGCAGCCTAAACCTGTGTGATGATGTCACTTCCTCCTATCAGACAGAATAAACAGCAGAGGGAGATGTACACAGGTTGGTTACTTGGGGAACTAGATAGAGCCAGGAGGGTGATAAAATCACTTGTAGCTCCTTAACAAAAAAAAGATGAACAATGTAATATATTTGGAAAACGTCTTCATTTAGTGTGCCCTACATGTTGAAAGCTAATCTTTGTAGTGAGACAACCCCTTTGACATTATAGCACCTTATGGGCTGAATGAGTTGCAGGAATTCATACAATTATGTTTTATAGACACATTTTTAATACATATATATCTTTTACTCATTAATATCATTATAAACATTCTTTCTTTCATTGTGAGCAACAATAGTTTACAATTATATTGACAATTATCTTAATTCTCCTGATCCCAAATTATCACAAGCAGATCCCGGGAATAAAGATATTAGTATCATTTACCCGAACATTTGAAGTGTTGGCGTCTCTCCTTGGTTGTGGTGCCTTCGTGGAGAGTCTGCTGTGTGCTTGTCCCTGTAGGGTCTTGTGTAGCCTGGTAACCAACTGAAGTACTGCGAGCTCCTTCACCATCTCATAAAGTACCCGCTACATTGACAAGCGAATCAAATTGTGTTCAGATTTCTCTGTTATATTTTAATATGTTTTGCTGCTCTGCATTCTTCTTAATGGATTTATCGATTTGATATGAAAACTGCTGTACTTTGAATCTTCTATAATATATGGGTGTCCAGTGTCACGGCAGTACGGGAGACTTACTCTCACGAGTCCCGTACCGACAACCTTTTGCAATCTCTATTTAAAGTGCATTCATTAACCTTGTCGGACATGCCTGATGAAGTCTACTATATATGTAAGAAGAAACGTGTTGCATTATTGTTTTTTATCCATTTATTTTTTTTCTTTTATTTAATTATTTAGGAATGTTTTACTAGAGTAAAATAAACCGACACCTTTACATTTGGATTAACCTCCTAGTGGACAGTGTTATTTACCCCTCTGGAATCATTAGTTTTCTCTCAAATCTAGCGCTAGTTTTCCTCCTTATTCTTGGATAGTTTTCCTACAACTATTATATATATTGTTCATGGAGTATCCCTTGTGCAAGGAGCCCTGGTGTATGGAGGAACAGCTGCTGGATTATTTAATGTGCTGCACCATTTTCGTACAACCTTCCAAGGTGAGCGATACAAGCACATATTTCTTTAACCCTTGATCACGTGGGTAGTGACAACAGGCGCTTCATCCATTCTTCTTTCTGCCTTCACAGCACATCTGTATTGATACTATGTCTTCTTGTAAGAGAATAGGCTGCAATGGGCTGTGCAGCCCCCTAGGAACACCGGACACTATCACATACCCCATTCTAGTTGATGCATGCTATGGTGAACTCGCTTCTTCCCGTTTTGGTGGGTTAGGTGTTACCTCTTCTTTAGATCTCCCCAAACCAGCTGCCTCGGCCTGTCTGATTATACTAACTCTTTTGTTTTCTGCACAACCAATAGTTTCAGCATGCTTGTCTGTGATCCCCGCTATCTCCTCAAAAGACAATTGTCTACTTCCGGTTCCAGCGCTGGCGATGTAGGGAGCGCGGTCCGTGCGCTCCGCTAGTATCACCGCCAAAACCAGCATTCAGAGCCGCATTACAGCGCTGAAAAGCAGCAAGAAAGAGGGGGGGCTTACCCTGCACGTCC
>JAODAL010027439.1:0-54960 GCA_025379985.1 Phyllomedusa bahiana
TTATTTGCAGTCCGACCCCGGGCGTATTGCAGTGCAATTACACTCTGACATACAGACCGCAAATAAGCCGTGTATGTATGAGACATATGTACTGTATAAGTATAAGACACCAACCACACAAGTCATGTGTGATTAGTGTCTGCTAAATATGTGTAAGTGCAGTATGTTTCCCATGTGTCCCTAGCGTGTATTAGTCATAAGTGTACAGTACTGTATATATGTTCCATATGTGATTGGTGTATATCGTATTTGAGCAGTGAGTGAATGGTTGCTGCACAATATGTTTCTATGCATGCGGCTTGCCTAACTTGGGGTGCCATCAGGACAGTTTTGGCAGTACTGTATGGGGCTCTGAACAAAATAAAAAAAAAAAAAGGTCAGGGAAAAATGATTTAACATAGGAACTGATAATGAGAGGTGGATCCATTGTCACTCAGGCTATATGGGGCCCTGACATAACTTATGTCAGCCCTGCCAATAGCTATCAAAGGCATGGGGACCCAGATACATTTGCTTAAAGAAAACACCTCTCCATAAATTATAATAGGGCGGGACTCCTTCACCTAAAAACAAAAAAATTATAGAAACAGGTCACACCAAAATATAATAGCTAAATGACCCAGATACAGTACAAGTCTTACAAATAGTTCCTTTACTGTCAAAATAGGACTCTACATAGTGCACATCTTTAATTTCTTTAGATGTAGCTCAATGGAAAGCTATTGTAATGAATAAAACCTTTCCTCTGGTTTTGTAACCGGACAGGTAATGAACTCTGCACTGCATCACTTTACTTCTTAACATTAATTTTGCATTGAGTGCAAATAGCTATTATTTGCCTAGTATTAGATTTCATAGCATATAGTCAAAGATGAGTGTCTCAAATTCTCTCACCAGTAACTTATGAATGTTACATGGAAATAAAAAAGACAGAATACCCATTAATAAAAGGACTACACGTCCCAAACACTAGACGATAACTTTACACCTACAAAGCAATAAACATAGTAACACAGAAATTACAGCAAAGGCTAATTTTACAGATATTTTTTCAATAACTGGACTTCAGCAATTTTGTATGTATCTCTACTAGAGAAACGTTTTTGATCTTGATGTTGCTAATGTTTTCCAAGGAATTGTTCTTCATTGTGCCACAGAAAGATGTTGTTTAAAGATGTTGTCAAATTCATCTTTGAATCAGGGTTGTTTTGTGAGTTATCCAAAATTATGGTTCTCTACATGGATATTCTTTTACATAAAGAGCAAACTAGCAATATTTAACACTATGTGGGCTGGGTTTTGGTTTTATGCCATTTATTCTTCATTATAAATTATGGGCCACGTGTATGAAAACTGTTTAGGTCTAAAACTCACTCTTTTGCCATAGTAATCTGAGACTGGGGTGTCTCAGCTTGTCTCAGAGACTGCTTCTCTTAATGTTCTATTTCTGATTTTTTTGGGGTATTGGATCTGAAGTCCAGTGTGCGTCCACTGCAGCTGCATATACATTTTAATGTTATCTGCTCACAGCACATTGAATATCCAAGGGTGATCTAAGCCAGTTCCTGTTGTATTCATTTAACCCCTTAACGACCGCGCACCGTCTTTTGACGGCGGCCGTTGCGGGTCGTTCGTCTGCAGCGACGTCTTTTGACGTCGCTGCAGACATCGGGGTCTGCGGGGGCCCGGCGCCGCAGCTGCGCTGGGATCGGGGCTGAACTACACAGCCCTGATCCCAGAGCATGTCCTGCAGGCATCGGGGAGTGGAGGAAACCTCCGCAACCCGTTGCTTTAACCCTTTGATTGCGGCGGTGCATTACCGCAGCGCAATCAAAGGGATCCCCTGCTCTGTCGGGTGATCGGAACGCCCGGTCACCCGACAGAGCTCAGGGACGGCTGCACAGTCAGCCTGGGGACCTAGCGTGGCCCAGAGTTGTCTGTGTATGAAGCCAGTGATTAGGACGCACTGTGTGCTGTCCTAATCACTGCCTGTGTCAGACTGACACAGATTAGCATGTATTAGCATAGATGAATAGGCGAATACATTAATAAGAGTAAAAAAAAAAAAAAAATGTTAAACAGTGCTCCCTGAATGGGAGTAAAAAAAAAAAGTCCAAAAAAACTATAGAAAGTGTAAAAAAAGAATAAAAAACAATAAATAATAAAATAAAAATAAATATTTAATAATAAATAATTGTACATAAATTACACACACAAATAAACCTACACATATTTGGTATCCACACGACCGTAATAACCTGTAGAATTAATCTAACAAGTTATTAAGTGTGAAATGTGACTGGGGTAAAACAAAAATTAAAAAAACCAAAACAAATTTGGACAAAAAAATAAACAAAAAATACTGCAATTATTTATAAGTGTACTTGACCTATTCACTTATAAAGTACAACTTGTCCCGAATAAAACGAGGCCTCATCCAACTGCGTCATTGAAAAAATAAAAAAGTTACAACTGTTTAAACGCAAGGAGGCCAAAACTAAAAAAATGTTCTGGTCATTAACTACTTTTCAGGAGTTCGGCTTAAGGGGTTAAAGAAACAGCGTTTTTACAATACAAATACCACTTCATTTTTGGCTGCTCAATTCTTTTGCGCAATTTACATCCAGGGGTTAATTAAGCGTTGTTTTTCTGCTGTGGTGACTCCAAGAAACCGTCTTTTTCACCGCCAAAAAATACAATTTTCCTGTAGCATAATTCACAAGCGAAGGTTAATTAAAAATTTTTTCTCTTGTTGTGTAGCGTAAAAAATACGCCATTGTAACACGCTACAAAGCTAGTAGTTTGTGGCTGCTCAATTCTTTTGCGCAATTTACATCCAGGGGTTAATTAAGCGTTGTTTTTCTGCTGTGGTGACTCCAAGAAACCATCTTTTTCACCGCCAAAAAATACAATTTTCCTGTAGCATAATTCACAAGCGAAGGTTAATTACAATTTTTTCTCTTGTTGTGTAGCGTAGAAAATACGCCATTGTAACACGCTACAAAGCTCGTAGTTTGTGGCTGCTCAATTCTTTTGCGCAATTCACATCCAAGGGTTAACTAAGTTTTTTTCTGTAGTTGTACTCAGTAAAAGAAACTTTCTTTATCACCGCCACAGAAGAAATTCTGTAGCATAATTCATATCCGAAGGTTAATTAAGCCTGTTTGTGCTTTTACATTCAGTAAAATACACAGAGTTTTTAAATGGCACATACAAGTCAATTTTTCCTGGCCATTTGTGGAGCGCAGTTTATGTCCAAGGGTTACCCAAGCTTGTTAGTGGGTTCATTTGGAGTCAAATACAGGGTGTGTATTTATTAAAAACAGATATCTTCATCAAACAGTGTCTGTACATTTTAGAACAAACAGTATGTCAGACAGAGAGGTGGCTCTTCACCTGCGAGTGGCAGTGGCACAAATATTCCTGGAGCAGGCCCAAGTCGCAGCAAAGCAAGGGGATGTCGCAGCAGGGGTCACTCGGTGAGGGCACAACTGCCGGTGTCATCTAGCGGCCATGTGCTGACTAGCGACCCAAGGGTTCTTGATTGGTTGACTAGGTCATCCACTTCCTCCCAGATGACATCTGACAACCCCAGCCAAGAGTTGGTGGGAACGTCAGACACAACCTTAGTTGGCATGGCCGGGAGCGGGTCAGCGGCCCTCACCTGTCCTCATCCTCCTCTGTCCCATCCGGTTCCCTCAACCAGAGATCTACTATGTGGTCTGGGCTCAGCGCCACTATATAGCAAGGAGGAACAATTTGAGGAGGGCAGTCAGCAGCTACTTGGCAGCGAAGAAATGGGGCCAATATCCCCTGCTTCTTGCAGTAGGCGGCAAAGTATAGATGTGGAGAGTGGCATGGGAGGTCATGTTGTGAGGGGTCAGCCTCTGCATACCAAGACCGATGATGAGGACGGCAGTGACGATGAAACACAAATTGATGATGATGTAGCTGACCGCACTTGGGAGCCGGGTGAAGCAAGGGCTTCATCATCGTCAGGAGAAGAGGGCGTCAGCTTGCGCGTCAGGCAGCGGCGCAGCCAGCAAGTAGGTTGTGTGGCCATTAGTCAGCAGGGTAGCAGCAGTTTGAGGTCGGGAGCCAAGCGGCCACGGGGTAGAAAACCCGCTTTGCAGGTCCAAGAAAGTAGACGGCACAGGGGCTCAGCGAGGCTGCGGCGGTAGTAGTCACTCAGTGCGGAGCGGTGGCGGTAACATCAGCTACTCGGCGGTGTGGCAGTTCTTTGCAAGACACCGGGGGGGGCGAAATGGGTATTGAGAATCGTGGGCAGAAAGTGAAGCTGGCCAGGGAGCTAACATTGGGCACCAGGCCTGCTTTAAAACACATGCAGCGTCACCATCCAGTGGGGGGAGAAACGTGGCTCAGATGTGGTGGCCCATCCTGCCGGCGCATCAGCACCCAGTGGCACGATGCCTTGAGCCAGTAAGGCTCCACCACCTCTGAGAAGGTGTGTTTCTCTTTGAAATCATCCCCCGGCCCAGATGCCCCTGCTCCTCGCTATCATGGCCCAGCAGTCTTTCAGCGAGGCGATTGCAAAGAGACAACGTGTGCGCCCAACCTTTTCCTAAGGGTGCAGCATACCGGCCCCGGCCCAAGTTGTTGGTACTGGTCCCCCCCTTTTAAAAATGGGGGGATCTGCACCATTCAGAGAACTCAAATACTATAGGGAAATCCTCCGTAGTCTTTGGCCCGCTGCCTATTGGGGGCATCGCCCTCTCTGACAGGTCTGGGGGGGGTTCCCTCGCACTCACGTATACTGCTGCGGCTGTGGGGGAAGGGGGGGGGGGTAGGAGCAGTCCAGCTCCATCAGCAGAAAACCCTAGTCTGGAGTCACTGATGAGCATTTTTCCTTCACCCGTAGTGAGGGGGGGCGGGCCCCAGCAGACAGCAGGACTGGAGCGTCCCTGAACCAAAAGGTGGTGGCCACATGGCAGACCGCCACCCCAGTTAGAAGACCCGCTGGACTACGGGCAGCCAAATGGTGTGTGGCGAACTTGCCGGTTTGCAGTGAGAAGCTTCCTCCCCGGCCAGTGTGTGGCATCAAGCGGGTTCAGTGGGGGGGCCATCGTTACCCCGGGAGAACCCGCTTGTCCCGGGAAATGTGGAACGATGACCTTTGTAAAGATGAACAGGCGTGGATGGCCGGGATTTCCCACCCTTTTGGCCTAACCCCCACTGGTCATTGGCCACTCTGTGGCCACCCTGTTTTGCTACCCCCCCCAGAATTCATTGTCCACCTCTCAGCTGGTATGACCCCCCCTCTGTCATTGTGCCACTCTTGGCCTCCTCCGGTTTTTGCCACCCCCAAATGTCATTGTGCCCCTGCCTGCCTCATGTGCTGTGCCCCTGCCCTCCCACTGGTCATTTTGGGCCCCTCTGTGGCCCACTACTGTTTTTCCCCTCCAGAATGTGATTGTGCCCTGCCGAAACCCCTGCTGTGCTGTCGTGACCTCACACCTTTTGTCTTTGTGCCCTCTGTGGCTACTACTGTTTTGCCACCTCCAGAATGCATTGTGCCACTGTCTGACCTCATGCTGTGCTGCCGTAACCTCCACACTGTGTCATTGTCCATCTGTGGCTACTCCCGTTTTTTTCACCCCCAGAATGTCATTTGCCCCTGCCTGATCATGCTGCTGCTCCGGACCCCCACTTTGTATTGTGCCACTCTTGGCCTACTCCCGTTTTTCCCCCTCCGAAAATTGTGCCCCTGCCTGACCTCATGCTGCTGCTGCTGCCCCCACACTGTGTCATTGTGCCATCTGTGGCCCACTACTGTTTTTTCCACCCCCAGAAATTTATTGGCCATGCCTGACTTGCTGCTGCTGTGGCTGCTGTCGTGACCTCACTCTCTGTCATTGTGCCACTTGGGCCTAAACTGTTTTTCCACCTCCAGAAAGTCATTGTGCCCCCTGTTGTCTCTTCTGCTGCTGGTTTTCTGTGACCTACCCATTTTTGGGCTTTGTGCCACTGTCTGCCTATTTTCTGCTTTCTGTGGGTGCTGCGTGACCTACACATCTGTCATTGTGCCCTGTCTGACTCATGCTGCTGTGTGGTGCTGCCGTGACCTACAACTCTGTCATTGTGAACTGTCTGACTCTGCTGCTGCTGTGGGTGCTGCCCCGACCTACCCCACCTTTCATTGTGCCATGTCTGACCCCTGCTGTGTGTGGTGCTGCCATGACCTAACACTGTGTCATTGTGCCACCGTGGCCTACTCCCTTTTTTTTCCACCTCTAGAATGTCATTGTGCCCTGTTGACTCATGCTGCTGCTGTGGGGCTGCCGTGACCCCAACTCTGTCATTGTGCCCACGTTGACCCCCATGCTGCTGCTGTGGCTGCGGCCATGCCTAACACTGTGTTTTGTGCCCCCTTTGTGGCCTACTACTGTTTTTACCTTGAATGTCATTGTGCCACTGTCTGACCCCCTGCTGCTGCTGTGTTGATGCGTCAACTCCAATGGTCATTGTGCACTCTTTGGCCTATCTGTTTTTGCCACTCAGAAAATTTTGTCCCCTCTCTGCCTCATGTGCTGTGGCGCCACGTCACCTCCCCACTCTGTCAGATGTTGCCACCTGAGCCCCCAGCTTTGGGATTTTCCAGCTGTCGCTGCCATGACTTTATCAGGCTACATTCCCCCTTCAGTTTTTTGGTCAGTTTTGCCCTCTTAAGTGCCCAGGGAATTTTATAGTGAAGCGATTCTAAGAGCGGCGGCAGTCATGTGCGTGTCATACTAAAACACAACATTGTATGAAGACCAAACCAAGCTCCCTCTGCATATTTAAGCATGGCACAACGTCTACAGCACCCTGCAGGCTCTGTGCAGCCTGGAAATAGCTGTTTTTTAACGTGATTCGTCCCGAAGAAATTCGGAACGAAGTTATTTTTGTCGGGAAATTCGGCGAAGTCACGGAATCGAATTTTTGAGAAATTCGCCCATCTCTAGTCACGATGTATGGGGAGATCTCCACTGTCTCTGTGGGCAGATGTTTTAATGAAAGCTCAAATGTGTTGGATTTCTTTAAGAAATTACGTGATGCTGATAGAGATCAGCTGCTGCCATTCCACTTCGACAATACTTATCTTCTCCCTTATGGCTCCTTTTAATCTGCATGATCATCCAGTTTGAAGATTTTTTTTGGTCTCTCTTTCTATAATAATTGTAAAGCAAAATAAATTTGGAAATTTTTGATTTGTGCCATCATCTATTGTGTCAATATACATTTCATGTTCTGAAACTCTTTGGGGATGATTGACAGTTACCAGAGATGACAATAGTCTTCTTTAATAATGATCTTTTTTCATTCATTGTCCCTTCAACTTCAAATTAATTTCAGGTAATCATGAAAACAGATGACAATCATGAGAACAAACATTGTTTCTCAAAAAGAGCTGTTATCATCAGCTTTGATCTTTTCAGGAATATAAAAAACCCAGTCTCTAGTGTGCACATACTTTACTGTAGCTGCTTTGTAGTAAAGTGTGCAATGTACCGGACATCTCTATTACTGGACTGAGTTTGGTTATAGGCAGTTAAACACTGAGAATCACAACTTCAAAATTTAGTGAAAATATTAGAGGATGTATACAGGATTTTATTAGTCAGTTTTATTAATTTGCTCATGATTTCATCATCTAGAAGATCAGTTTTCTCCCCAAGGCCACTGAAATTATCCTGATTAATCACTCTCTTCTTCTTCTTCTTCTTCTTCTTCTTCTTCTTCTTCTTCTTCTTCTTCTTCTTCTTCTTCTTCTTCTTCTTCTTCTTCTTCTTCTTCTTTTCTTCTTCTTCTTCTTCCTCTTCTTCTTCTTCTTCTTCTTCTTCCCTGTAAAAAAAATACATATTATTAAAGTTACTGTGAACTTGTAGAAAAGAAATGAAAGTGAATACAGTTTAAAGAGTAGAATGATCGCTCACTGAGTTGATTCATTTTTCTTGTGAGGCTTCTTCATGGTGCACACTGTTACACAGCACTTATTACAGCAGATTAGAGTCCCTGGACAGTCAGCATCAGTAGTACAAACAGATTCTATCAATAAACAAAGTTTTAGCACAGTTATTCCAAGGAATGTACATTATTCTAGTACAAATACTTCTATAGATGCTATTGAGTATATCCACGCAAGCTATTTATTTATGTACGTAATGATTACAGCACTGGTATGTGGGGAATTCGATGGTTCAGGGGATAGCACTGTGGCCTTGTAGCACTGGGATCCTGGGTTTTAATCGGACCAAAAGCAACATTTGCATTAAGTTTGCATTTGTTTGAGCTTCTCCTCTCACCCCCCAAAAGGCTAATAGGAAATTGCCCTTAAAGTGTTTTTGAATTAGATTGTGAGCGCTACTGCAAAACTGTCCCACCAGCTGATGAAGTCCAAAGAATTAAGTCTGAGGTGACCTTTGTTGCAGTTTACCAGTTTACTCAGCAAAGAATTCTGGAATAAAGACCCAACAGATCCACACTCTGCGTAACGTATTTGAAAATCCTGAAAAATCTCAATCGTTAAAATGATGATGGGATCCGTGGTAACCTTGAAAGAATTTCTGCACAGGCTCTTACACCAAAGTTGCAAAATAGGGACGTAAACAGGATTCATGAGGCCTCATAGCTAAATGAGATTGGTCTCAACACCTAATCACAGGATACTAAAATAACAGCATAAAAGTAATATTAACGCTATAAATATTAGCAATATTTTTTTTTCAGCATGTGCGTATAGCCATAGCAGGTGTAGCAGCTGTGATGATGCCCAGATGTAGGACTTCAAGTGTTCTCTAATATAGATATTAAATATACAATAATATATAATTATATGTATGCTGAATAATCCTGTTAAAAGAGAGCTATGAATTGATAGGTCCCATTGCACCTCTAGGCCCCACAAGCCAGATCCTGACAGACCAAGAAACATACAAGTGTACTTATTTACTATAAGAATGACATTATGCACTTAACGTGTAAAAAAGTCCAAATGGCCCTTCATGTCTACATTACCACAGAGATCCACATTTGTTCTAAGGTGCCACATCCACAATTCTCATGGCATATCATTAAATAGGAAACTATTGTTTGACATTGTCTCCTTTCAAGTAAATTGTGTCCATTTTTAAATTTTTATCTAGTGGCCACTAATTGAATTGCAGTTATGTTCAAAAAATAAATCACACTCATTCCTTATGTAGCTGTAGATGATTTGATGTAATGCAGCCAGATATCCTCTATATTTCAGGTCTTTTTCCTTCTCACTGCTGGATTCTAGAGTCTACACTGCCTGTCTACATGTTTGATGAGGGCAGGCACCACCTGGCATTTCATAGGAGATTTACTGTTCCCCTCCAATAGAATACATTCTCACAAACACATTGATGGAGAGACACTGAAGCTGCACCCCTCTCCTTTTCCATCATCTCTATTTCTCAATTTCTACTATTTACTGTATTACTCTAGACTGATTTTTTTGGTATCTCAGAAATTTCCTAAACACAAAGGATATGCAAGAAAATAAGAATTGCATTCTGCTTGTAGGAAAGGTAAATAACACTTTTCACTTACATATACTGTAGTGCTCCATATACAGTATTCACATATACTACTGATTCATGTCAAAATAATATTTTATTATTCTGCTTGTAAAATATAGTGTAATTTTTAAAACAGTAATAAAAAAGTAAAACCAAAGTATGTAAACTGTCCAGCAGTAAGATTGTCTTTGTCACCCATAGCAACCAATCAGAGCTCAGCTTTATTTTTCCAGAGCACTCTATGAAATGAAAGTTAAGCTCTGATTGGTTTCTATGGGCAAAAAAAGACAATCTTACTTCTAGACAGTTTTCATACATAAGGCCCAAAATGTATTATTATTATTATTATTAGTAGTACTAATAATAATAATAATAATAATAATAAAAAAAAATTGGATAATACACTACAATAAGTTATGAGCAAGGATTTGATGGAATTATATGTCTCAATGTTTTTATGGGTACTGGGTGCTGTACTCGCAAGATCAGTGGCAGGAACATGGCTGATATATATAGCCGACCACAACTGCAAAGACATAACTCAGATCAATAGTTCAAACCTTTCCATGCATAGCCAATAGCATTTGTTGCAGGTAAGTGGTTAGACAGGAATTGACCCTAAAATTTTTTTAAATTAGAGAATGAGAAATGGAGAAATGGGCATCTCTTTGAGCCCAGCTCCCCCCACAATGATATCACAGAGTGCCGATAGGTAGTAAGCCCCCAGGTCTTCTAGTGCCCAGTAGTAAACTCATTGGGGTTAAGTTGACAGGTAAAGAAAACTGCAATACACAAGTGTTGAACTGTATGATATGAGTGAGCTAGAGACCCTGGTGTCAAATACTCTAGTGAGACTAAAAGTAAATGTAAAACAGTTGAATAAAATGTTCCAATATATAACGTAATATCAAAATATGCTACAAATAGTATCACTTTTTTCCTTATACATTACATTATTATATAGAATTTAAAACAATTAAAAAACTTCACATATTTTCTATCATAGCATAAATGAACTATAACATTATCAGATTATTTAACCCAAGCAGGGAATGCTGTAAAATTGAACAAACAACAAGACAAAAAGAATTTCTGTTTTTATTCATAAAATATGGAATAAAAAGTGATCAAAGAGTTGTATGGACCTTAAAATGAGACCAAGACAAATATATGTGTCCCACAAAAACATGCCTACACACAGCTGCATGAATGGAAAAAAGTAATTGTTCTCAAAAATAGTAATGCAGGGAGAAAATGTAAGATTTTTATTCTGTTAAAGTTCTAAAATACATTTAAAAATACATTTGCTATCTCCATAGTAGACTAACTAGCAAAAAAATATTTACGTGTACCCCAAGATAGTGTTATTACAGACAAAAAAATGCAGAACATTAAAGTGTGTTTCACTCAACATCTAGTATCTTTAGTAGCCTTTCTCTTGTCCCTCTCTGGATTCTCTCCCCTTATTCCCACAGTGATTAACTAACCTAGAAATTCTTATAATTGACTAAGAAATTTTATGCATACTGTCAATCTGGCCCTGAAATTGGAATTATTTATTAGCTTGCGATATATCTACTTCTCAATAAAACCTTAAAATAGTATAGAATCACCAGTGAACTGCTATAACGTGCAGGCATTTGTCAATTTGTTATTTTAGTAATATTGTCTTAATAATGTGGAAAACTCACTGAACTCAGGATCCACACATTCATATCCACAGCCGGTCTGACAGCACTTCTGGGCTCCTGTACAGTCGGTGTCTGATGAGCAGTTTACAGATGTACAGTTTGTGCCCGCTGGACATGGGGTGGGACAGGTAGCAGCAGATACACTGCTGGACACACCTGGGCAATAGCCATGCTTATCCACAACAGTCTCTGTTAATAAAGGATAAAAATACAGCTTATTACAGAAATGAGAAATATACTACATGATAGAATTGGATAATAAAGACACTAAATCTAAAAACTCTGCCCATCTTACCATCACTTTCACTGCTGCTGCTATCATGGCACAGAGCCACAGCAAACAAGGCACATATAATCAGACCTCTGAACATAGTGGAGTCAGATGAAGAAATTCCTTTACACCAGAGAACCAAGTGATAATAGGAGAGGTGAGATATGAATAAGAGGCCTTATGAATTTATAGTCTGTTTTGAGCAGACAAACAAAATATGATATAGAATACAACCATAAAGAACAAAGCAACTTCTCTTTTTATATTGTCATTATTTATTTTTGCTCAAAATATTCTTAAAATAGATGGAGACCTAATTTCTACTTTTGGCACTGCATGATGTAAGATCATTTGACTTGGCTTGTATTATATAAAGAATGTAACCCAATAGCCGGATGTCTACCGATATCTTGCTTCTCCATTATGACCCAAAACTGCTCAGTACAGATATTGCGCAAAGGAAACTAGTTACCTTTTATTATTGAGAATGTACATTCACAAGATTTCAAATGTGATATGTGTTCATGTAACATAATACATTGTACTATGCATTTCATGGTGTTGTGCAGAACATGTATTGTAGGCTTTAGTCAACGTGATGTAATTATACTGTGTATGTATGACAGTATGCTTTTGTTTTCAGTTCCTTCTGATTATTGAGTATTCTGACATGTGTCCAACTTGCTATTGACTGTTTTTTTTATATTCCTTAAAAGAGCTGCCCATTTTAAAAGTTTTGTTAATTGGGTCCGCTGTGAATAAAGTGATCACAGGGGGTCAAACTGCAAGAACCTCAGAAATAGCCTGTAATTCGTGGAGGAAACCCAAATGAAAATATTCAAATTCCATCTATAATCACTAGGTTGCTTGTGTGATTTATAGGAATACCCACAGAACAAAGAATATTCTAAGGCTAACCAAGTATAACTAATCACTACCAAAGAAAACAAAACCCAATTTAAAATATAACTTTTACTAGATACACTTAAAAATTCCAAGCCATATAAAAATATAACTATACATGAGCCTGTTCGGCCGGGCTGTATTGGGAGTGAGTTCCAACACCTCTGGAACTACCTTGTGGGCTTTTATCAAGGGCAGTCTATGATTATTCCCCTGATGAACCCTTGTGATGTGATGAGGGAAAAACGTGTTGGGATTTGGAATAACAAGCTACAAGATATCTTCAGGTAACTTGGAAGAACAGGTTGTATACTTGTTTATGTATACGATTGCAATATGGTTCATGATATATGGTAGTTGCTTTGGAATTGCCTGTGAACCAAGGGAGCAGATAAGGGTTGTGTAGGGTGAGCCACCAAAAGATGGTGCTGCCCTTTTTGGGGCGATTGCTCTGTCCTATTGTTAGAGACAAAATAGGGGTAAACTGTGGGGATAGACCATTGGTTCAAAATTAATAGGTATCGTGAGGTCCCTTTATTTATCACCTGTATGAAATACTTAGCTGAGTTACTCCCTACATTCATAATTAACTATAGTTCACTCCAGAGTATTTTTGATATGGCTAGGAGTTTTTAAGTGTATCTAGTAAAAGTTATATTTTAAATTGGGTTTTGTTTTCTTTGGCAGTGATTAATTGTGGGATGTATAGACATACTGGGTCATCTAGAGCAGTGGTTGGTTATCAATGTTTCTAAACCCAATACCCTCATATAACTTACAGCAAATTATCCCCCAAGGTTGTGATCATACAGTACATTGTGCTTAAGCTATTGAAGGCACAGCATGAGAAAAAGGTTTGTACCCCCAAATAAATGCAAACTACCCTCTAGGGTACATATACCATAGTTTGTGAGTATAGGCTCATTGTAGCCATTTCTGATTCATAAGGGTACTAAATGGAACAGTCCCCTCTGTTAATTCATAATTTTCTAATAGGGTATTTGGAAACATTTTTTTTTTAAAACCAGGTAACCCCTTTAAATTTCATGAATTTACTAATATGCAATGTTTAGAATCTGATACTGATTTTTAGAAGGACATTCCAGGACAGATGTATACCTAATCATTTTCAGCTAAAGATACCAATGTACTTATAAGATCAATTGGGGAGAAGCTGGCTGCACCTGGACTATTGGATTTTAGCCTCAGTGCTTTTTTTGATGTTCACCAGAAGATGTTATATCAACTTAGAAATCTCACAGTTTTTAAACTCAAAAGTCTATTGTTACTGATAGATTTTTTTGTAGTTATATTATTTGGTGTAGATCTCCCTTTGCTTGCTGTCAGCTCATTATATATTTTCTGCGAAGAAACCAGGAGCTGGCATGTGCGCTTGACGTGCAGTCAAACTGGTATGATACAGAAGGAAAGTGGCTGGAAGATGAATGCTTCCACATGTGAGGTAAGAGAGTGTTCTAAGATCATTATTACAAAAGGGTTTTGAAAATGCTAAAAAAAAAATGCAGAGAGGTTAATAGTAGAATTTTACAAACAAGCTGTAATTGTTCATTAATAACAAAATAAATATCTTTACATTTCCATCCTGGCGGTTCAGTTGTGTCAGGAATGTGATCAGTGACTAAGCTCCTATCCTGCTTCATGGACTTGGGCATAAATACATTCCATCATTTTGACTTTGGTTGGCAAGAGACTTTTAACCTGGCCAGTACTGACATCAAAAGCCTATATATTTCTATCCCTTAAGGCTGATACACATGAACTGCAGACGGATAGTCCAATAGGATTGTATTTTATTGAGTTATGAGGCTTTATACTTTGTACTGAACCATATTGCAATTTACGAGCAGTTGCTACCATCAGAATGTAGGTTCCTCAATGAGACCCCAGTAGTGGAACAGCTAAAATTTGGGGCCAGTGTAGTTAGACTCCTGGAAATAGATTAGTTTGGAGTACAACACAGCATAAGCATCAACCCCATGCGAAACAACAGGTATCACAAGGTGCACCAGGGATGGACTGGAACTAAAAGGCAGTCCTGGCTCAAAGCCCCAACAAACCCATACAAAAAATCCACCTCCGAATTTTAAATTGGATTAATTTTTATGTAGAAGTACCAATTATGGCAGTTTTTATTATTTGTTATTTTAAGGCATTTTTATTACTTTCTGCAAAGTCAAAAGTTTGCATACATTTCATTAGTATTTGGTAGCATTGCCCTTAAACTGTTAGGACTTGGTCCAAAGCAATTTTGGATAATCCTTCCAAAAGCTAACTCACAATAATTGATAGAATTAGGCCCATTCCTCCTGACAAACTGGGAAACTGAGGTAGGTTTGTAGGTCCCTTGCGTCACACCTGCCTTTTCATCTTTGCCCATACCATTTTCAATAGTGATTTAGAAATCAGGCTTATGTGTTGGTCAACTCCAAAACATTGAACTTGATTATTCCTAAACTACATTGTAACCAGTTTTGGCAGTATGTGCTTCAACCATTTCCATTTCGAAGACTTATTTCCACCAAACATTACTTCCTGGCTTATATTTGAGATGTTGCATCAGTATTGCCACATAATCTTATTTCCTCAATTGAGTCATCTATTTTTGTGAAGTTGCACAATCCCTCCTGCAGCAAAACTACCCCACAACATGATGCCTGCCACAGTTGAGAAGGTGTTTCGAAGGCTTCCAAGATTTCCTCCCTTTTTCCTCACACGTAACGAATGGTTATTAAGGCAGACAGTTCAATTATAGTTTTCGTCAGACCACATGATATGTCTCCAAAAAGTATGGGTCTTTGTTCCTGTGGCACTTGCAAACATTAATCTTGCTTTTATATGTTTCTTTTGGAGTAATGGCTTCTTCCTCGCTGAGTGGCCTTTCAACCCATACAATACTCGATAAACTCTGGATAATGACACAATCTTACCAACTTCTGCCACTACCTTTCACGATGATAATGAACGAGGCTGCACCAGAAGTCTGGCATCTTTTCAGCTGGAAAACTATATTTCGCTATATTTTTAATCAGACGCACTCCAGTATTAGGCACATTACAAAGCGCCCACAGCATTTTGTAATGCGCCTGAGATCGGGGGAGGCGTGCTAGGCGCATGTCGCACTACCAGCACATTACGAAATCTACACATTTATATCTTTATGACAGCAAATCCAGGCGCATTAATGCTGGAACAGAAGTGTTGTTAGAGTGTAGCTCTGTTGTTAGAGAGAAGTGTAGCTAGAAAGGGATGAATCTATGACCCGCAATAAAACAGGTTAATAGATTCAGGCGCATTCTATGCTACAAATGCGCGCAAAAAAAAAAATGGGCACCAAAAATCATACATGTCGCCCAAGGTGTTTTGCTTTCATTCTTTGTATTGTATATGTAGATGTATGGACCAAATCGACGTTCATATTCTTAGTCCCACAGACCCTCACCCTTACTTGGAGTATATGATAGCTGGACATTCACATTGTTGCTTGACTTGCATACAAATGTTAGTAGAGGTTGAATGAGGCAACATTCAGAACAATGTCCACAATTCTTTTTCCCCGGTATTTTGGCTGATTTCCTTGTGGGGGGGGGGGGTGGAGGGGTGAGACATTCCCATGATGTTACACCAGAAGCATTGTGTATCTCGTTTGCATAAAAATAATACATCCACTGGTGTGCCGTCTAATTAACTTCATAGTTGCCAATAAACCTATTAGAAGCTTCAAAATACATGACATCATCAAAGGTGGACTGTCCCAAATTGATTAAAGGCAGAGCAATCCTAGTGTATATAAACTTTTGACTTTGCAGAAAGTAATAAAAATGCCTTAAAAAATTATCTGGCATTTGGCAAATATAACTAATTTTGGTAATCCTAATTGATCTAAACGGGTAAGTTTTATTTTGTTTTCATGAGAAAAATATGCATATGTGTCTTTTTATATAGTGTATGTAAACTTTTGGTTTCAATTGTATGTATATTCTTCTCAAGTGTTCAGTGTTTCAATTGTTACATGTGATAAACTTATAAAATCCAATAAACAACAATCATGAATTAAATATTTTTATTTTAACTTCAGTATTTAGTTTATGGAGAGTCGTCTTTAGTTGAAGCTAAAAGGTAGTATAGGTCCAAAAGGATTTAGGATTACATAGATAAATATTTAGTTATTGTTGAAAATAGACACGATTCCATCAATTTCAACCAATGGTGGGGAAAAAGGGATGAAGGGAGGGAGACCAAGATGTTTAAGCCCAGCCTCCCCTCTGGTTATAATGCCCTGAAACCCCAAGGCAAGACCCAACTGCTCCAGGGGAGACCCCAGCTCTGACCCCAGAGCCACCATCCATCCAGGATCCAAATTTACATAGCTACGTGAAGCATTATAATTCTTTCATTCAGGTAATTATCTAAGCCTTTCTATGAAACTCCAACGTTCATGGTCTGTTACCAGCTCCTCAGCAGCTATCCACAGATCACAGTTTCATACAGTGAAGAACGCTTATCTCCCTCTCAAGAGTTTGAAATACTTTTCTCCTTCTAGCCGAATGGAATGTCCCCCATTTCTTTGAGGGGGCATTATATGAAATTTTTCTCCCATACTTTTGTAGGGACCATTTAAGTATATTATATATAATAATCATAATTCCCCACGAAGCCGACTTTTCTCAAGACAAAAAAGTTTCAATTCTATCTCTAGATCTTCCTCATAACTAAGGAAGCTCCATTCCGGGCCCCCTTATCAGTTTGTATCTCGGCTTGGCACTCTCGTCTATCTCCATTTACATCTTTTCTATAAACCTGGATCCCAGAACTGAATAGCATATTCTAAGTGAGAGTCCGCACCAAAGCTTTATACAGCGGTAGCTATTACATCCTTGCCCGTCAAGTACATGCCTCCTTTAATAACGCCATTTATCCTACTTGCCTTTAGAGGCATGCAGTTAGTAGTCTAGATCAACAAGAACGCCCATATCTTTCTAACAAGCGATTCTCCAAGTTTTTCTCCCCCTAGCACATAGATGCCTGCAGATCTTTGTACCCAGATCAGAACCTTACAATTTATCCACAATGAACCTAATTTGCCAAGAGATTCCCAAACGCCTCAGTGTGTCCCAGGGTGCTGCTTGTCAATTTATGAGCATCATCCATTGCTTGCACTAATCCCTACATACTTGGTGCATCCTTCAAAAATATCATAATATTAAATACATTAAATAAAAGATGACCCAATAACTGACCCTGGGGCACACAACTCGCACAACTGGGACCACTACCGAGTAGGATAATTTACACCTACTCTCTAGAGTACGAGAGTAAGCCAGTTTTTAATCCAGATACACCACTGTTTGGATTTTTCTACCCCAAGGATTCTAATTTACCCAACAAACGCTTATGAGTGACAGTGTTCTGCTTTCTTCTTAACGACCAGGCATATTTTTTTTCATGTTCATGTTTTATAACTTTATAATTTTTCATCTACATAGACATATGAGGGCTTTTATTTTGCAGGACAAGATGTAATTTCTAATTGTTGCATTCACCTTACTATAGAATATTCTGGGACACCACAAAAAAATTCTAAGTGGAGCAAAACGTGAAAAAAAATGCACTTGCGCCAGATTTGTAGGGTTTTGTTTTTACGCTGTTCAATCTTCAGTATAAATGTTGTGTTATCTGTATTCTACAAGTTGATATGAATCTGGCAAAACCAAACATGCATGGTTTCTGTTATGTTTTGGTACCATAAATTAGGTTTTCTAGTTTTCAAATTTTTGCCACCACGCAAACTTTTTGTACTGCTACCTACAGACTTGATTTAGGATGCACTTTTTGCTGGGGGGTAGTACCGACTGGGGGGGGGACAGGGGACAGAAGTGTACTTTATAATTGTACAAGTTTGGAAATGCATGCAACTTTTTTGATCAAAAATAGTTCCAATATTTATTATGGGACGTGAAATGACCAAAAAACGCAATTTTGGCATATGGTGTTCAGCGTATGGGATAAATTACGGGTTTTTTTGGACATGGCAATACCAAATGTGTGTAACTTTTTAAATCTTTTATATTTTTATTTTTAAAATGGCAAAAGGGGGGTGATTGGAACTTTAAATAATTTTTTTTATTTTTTTATACTTTAAAACATTTTTTTTTCTTCTTTAACTTTGAATTCCCCTGCAGAGCTTCACCACTAGCGGACGCTATTGTTTATGCAGGCTATTGCATTGTAATACCATGTTATAGGGTGTACAAATATAGCAGTTTTACTACTTAAGTAAAACAGAAAATATGGCGGCGATGGAAGCCTTCACCAGGGTTTCACGCTGCCATGTTAACCATTCAGGACCACGTGATCTCGCCGCGGAGTCAGGAACGAAGCACGGCATCGTTTCCCATTCATTTAGACGCCGCAGCCATGTTCAATGCGGCGTCTATGGGGTTAAACAGCGCAGAATGGAGCTGCCACCATTCTGTCATTTTACCAATAAAAGAATTAAACAAATTAAAAAGTTAAACATGATTGGTATTGCTTCTGTACAAGACCGCTCTGTTAAAATATTACAATTATTTATCTTGTGAAAAAAAATATCCAAGCCAAAATTAAAAATGTCTCCTAAAAGGTGAACAAACAAAAATCACTGCAGTGGGAAGGAGTTAAAGTAATGTTTTTATGTTGCCATATTCTGAGAGTCTCACCTTTTCATGTTTCTGTCAATGGAACTTTATGAAAGCTTTTTGTTGTGTTTTTTTATGTAAAAACATAGACACATGGCCATAATTGTGATTATTTTTTTGGTACCTGCAGTTATCATTGGTACCATTTTGGAGTTACACATGATTTTTAATTTTTTTTTCACTTTTTATTCTTTTATTGTGTTCTCTGTGAAAAAAAAATATCCCAGTCAAAATGATATTTTTTAGTCATCCAGCATATTAAAAAAAACCTCAAAACACATGCGCGTATCCCAAAATTGTAAAAATAAAAACACTTCAGCCTGCAAAAAATGAGCACTTACTTAGGTCCATAGATAGAAAAATAAAAAAAGTTATTTTTCTCAGAAAATATTAATAGAAAAATAAATAGAGGAAAAATTAAAAATGTCTCCTAAAAGGTGAACAAACAAAAATCATTGCAGTGGGAAGGAGTTAAAGTAATGTTTTTATGTTGCCATATTGTGAGAGTCTCACATTTTCATGTTTCTGTCAATGGAACTTCATAAAAGCTTTTTGTTTTGTTTTTTTTATGTAAAAACATAGACACATGGCCATAATTGTGATTATTTTTTTGGTACCTGTAGTTATCATTGGTACCATTTTGGAGTTACACATGATTTTTTATTTTTTTTTCTCTTTTTATTCTTTTATTGTGTTCTCTGTGCAGAATAAATTACATACTAACTTTCTTCTGCCAGTTAGTATGCTTATAGTGATACTATATTAATATAGGGCCGTAAGTATGAAAACTGTTTAGGTCTAAGACTTCCTTTGTTGCCCATAGCAACCAATCAGAGCGCCCCTTTCATTTTATATAGTGCTCTGAAAACAATAAAAGGTAGCAATGATTGGTTGCTATGGGCAACAAAGAAAGCTTTAGACCTAGTTTTCAAACATGTGGCCCTTAGGCCTCGTTCACATGGCTTATTCTGCCGCGTATTGGCGCGTATCCGCGGCAGCAATTACGGTAATCCACTGCCACACATTGAGAAACATGGGATCCTCGCTCCTCCCCCCGCTCGGCGAATCCACCGCGGGGGAAGAAGTGACATGCAACATTATTTACCGCGCGGACGGCGCCGTAAACAATGGCATTGGTCTATGTGATCCGGAGCGCGCCTCCCCCCCCCGCTCCACCCCGGCCCGCCGCCCGCGCGCCCCTTATATTCACGCTGATTTGTGCGCTCAATAACGGCGCACAAATCCGTCGGGAATAAGCAGTGTGAACACGGCCTTAGTGTTTTTTATATTTATCTACTTTATTACAATATAAACACTTAAAAATATCATGTTTCTGTGTCACCATTTTCTGAATGCCTTAATTTCACAATAATTATGGTGTTCAGAATAATTAAACCTTATATTCTGATTATGAAGCAGAATTTACAATCTTACCGATCCCAACTAATAGTGTAATTTTAGTAAAGTAAAATAATCTTGAATATAGAGAAATCAAAAACTTTGGATATTACAGTTCTAGATATTCAGAAACAGCTAGTTTCCATATGTGATATTCCTACAGTGATTACACCCATCCCTAAACTGGACAAGCATGTACAGCCCGCCGATAGTGGGTAACAGGCATTACTGCCCGTACGGGGCCCCGGCTGGTTTATGAAGCAAGGTATGGAGGGAGGGCCCCTCTCTGCAGTTCGGCGTCTGTGCTGCTGTGTGTGGCTTGGCCCCGGCGGCGCAGCGCTCATAGAGTGGAAAGGGCCCCGCTCTGCAGGTCGGCGTCCTGCGCCGCTGTGTGTGGCTGGGGCCCTGCGGGCGCAGCGCTCATAGGAATGAGGCCCCGCTTCTGCAGGTCGACGTCTGCCCGCTGTGTGTGCTGGGGCCCGGCGCCGCGCCCAGATAGGAGTGGCAAGGCCCCACTCTGTCCATGTCGGCGCCTGCGCCGCTGTGTACGTCTCGTGCCACGGCGCGCTTGATAAGAGTGGGAGAGGCCCCGACTTCAGGCGGGCGGGATGCTAATTAAATCAATGATCACGCCCGCCCATGGGCGGGGCTTCACAGTAAAATCAAATTTGTCCCTCATACCCCCGTTGGGCATAAGCCTTGCGGGCAGAGACAAGAGAGGGCCCGCCTCACGGTTACAGTGCAGGAGAAGTAAGTTAAATAACAGTATAGCTTTAATTAGTGGATTGCGGGCCCTTCTCTCTCTAGGAGGTAGGTGCCCTCAACTGCTACCTGCCAGGCTACCGACCCTCCTGACTACCCACTTGCTATCTATCACCCCATCCCTGCTACTAGCCTATCTTAGCTACCCACTGTGCCTTGGCTACATAGCTGGTCTATCTCCATTGCATGCCCAGCTACCTAGCCCTCTACCTACCTACCCACCTGTTACCTAACCACCTGCCTGCCTGGCTACCTAACGGACCCACTCGCCTGGCTACCTAGCTATGCTACCAACCCGGCGCTGGCTACTTATCAGTCCTTGCTGACCTACCCATCTGGCTACCTACCTACCCACCTGTCTAACCACTTGCCTGCCTGGCTTACCTACCTAACAGTCTGCTTGGCTACCTACCCCCTGCCCAACCCCACTACTTGGCTACCACCCCTGGCTACCTACTTACCCTGCCCGTCTGCTATCTAGCCAGGCTATCAACTTCCCATCTATCTATCAGCCTCCTGGCTACCTAATCCCCCCACTTGGCTACCCACCTGCCTGTCTGGCTACCTACCCTACCCGCCCACCTGGCTAACCTGTCAGGCTACCAACCCTCCGGCAATTTACTTGCTTTGCCCAACTACCACCTGCCTGCCTTGCTACCTACCTACCTGCCTGCTCTCTAATCTGGCTAACCTACCTACCCGTCTTGGCTTACCCAAGCTGCATGCCCTGCTACCTGCCTGACTACCTACCTACACCGGCTGGCTACCGAACACAGCTGGCCGGCATCTACAACTCACCTGGATGTGGAGCCAGCACTCTAACTACACATGGTCGAACGGTGACCTGCCGCAACCATTCACTTGATATGTCATCCTACTAAATATATATATACTATATATACATAATATATATATATATAGAAATATATATTATATATATATATATAAATAGTATATATAAATAAATAATATATATATATACACTATGGACCAAGCTAACTATTAAGTTGTGAGCAGAATGTATTTAATGTAAAATTTAATAATAAAATGAAGAATTGTTTTATTTAACTAATGCCGTTTCCAACTGAAAAATTATGGCTTGTTCCCACGGAGTTTAACACTCCGTGTTACAAGTGCTTTTCTGGAACCGACTTGGGGTCCGCTCTGTCGGTCCCCAAGACGGATCTAACAATTAGCAGTGAGATTCCTCAACTGGTGTCTATGCCAAAAACGCAGTGCGTTCCTGATAAAGATCGCCTGCTGTGTGTTTCATAACGCCCTCTCGGTCGGTCTCTGAAAGAATTGACAATGCAATTGTTTTGATTAAGACGGACCCGAGAGCCTTTTGAAACACGCAGCGCGATCTTCATCTGAACCCGCTGCGTATTTGGCATAGACACAGTGATAATCTCACCGCTAATTGGTTTGATCCGTCTTGGGGACCTTCAGAGCGACCCCAAGACGGATTCCGAAAAGCACTTTTTAACACTGGAGTGTAAACTCCGTGTGAATAAGCCTTTTACCTACGTTTACCCAACCCAGCTACTTACCCCGCGTGAGGTCCCGTCCACCAACCAGCTGGGGCGGGGTTTGAAGGGGGGCCCCAGACGCTTCAGCTGTATGGGGCCCCTGAAAGTTTCTTGTTGGCGGCCCTGTGCATGTATGTCATAATACCAGGAAGGATGGTCTCAGGAGCTATGTCCACTTCATACACTGCGAGTGCTGACTGTTAGTTATGGCTGACACCTGCCTTTGGAGGCTTGGGGATAACTCTGATCCTGGATAGTGTTTAGAAGCGATTTTTAAATCGACAAGTTGAAATCGGCAATGTTTTTATTGTGATTCGAATTTTTCCATGATCATTCGATAATTAAGGTTAAAATCTGAGCATCAAATCTATTAAGATCGCGCCTTTTTCGTTGCGCTTCTCATTCCTGTAATTTTGTGTGCGGCCATCAATCAGATAATAAGAAAGAGCAGGGAGAGATGTTTGTAGGCGACGTCATGACGTGGGGATGTGTATGTTGCGATTGGCTTGAAAAATCACATGACCCCCTCCTCTCGTTTTAAATAGAACAGCGTTTCCTGTTTCAGCCTCAGTGTCTCTCAGCGTCTCATAGGTAAGGACGTGGCTCTCTTGCCCTGGTGGCCCACACAGCACACGAAATTAGTCTATTTCTTGCACAGAGAAACCTCTGCTATGCTGTGATCCTTCCAATTTATTATATTAAGAGATTTGAAGATTTTAAAGTATTATAGAGAATTTATTAAAGCAGCATCTACCGGTGTAAAGTCAACGGCGAGGGAGCGGGGGGGGGGGGCCTCCTCGGGCGAACCAGACAAGCCTCTATCTATAAAGAACATTGGATAAAGTTCACCAAGACTTAGTGTAGATATGTAGTGGAATATCTTTTATTATTAACAGTTTGCTATTGAAGTATTTCCCTGGATATTGGGCAAGTCTGAACTTATATTGTGATAAACATCATTTCTAGTAAACTGCAGGTCTCTTTGTTAGCTGCAAAACACCACTTTTATTATCAGTAATACATTTTCTGATAGGTTTTCAATTTTAACCCATTACACCTGTGACTGTTAATATTTCAAACCTTGCACTTAAAAAATTACATTCCAGCAATCTTTAGTCAGCACTCAGCACAGTTTGTATGTTGCCAAAAATACCGTGTATCGTACGAAAATCACAGTTACGTGTTTTTTGACTTTCGGCACCCAGTACTTGTTCTCATTGACCGCAGACAGCTACGTAAAACTTAAAACAGCAATTCTATATCACCACAGGTGGAATTGAAGGTGCAAAAAAAATACAGTTTTTATTATATCAAAACATAACCGTTACGTGTTTTTTTGACTTTTGTCGCACCCAGTACTGTGTCATTGACTCAGCATCTACATAAATCTCTTAAAACACAATTCTATATTCACCACAGGTGAATTGAAAGTGCAAAAATACCGTTTAATTATATCAAAACATAACAGTAACGTGTTTTTTGACTTTTTGCGCACCCAGGTAATGTTCATTGAACGCAGCATCTACAAAAATCTTAAAACACAATTCTATATTCAGCCACAGGTTAATTGAAATGTGCATAAATATAACCGTGTATATTCGAAAAACAAAACAAAACGTGTTTTTTTGACTTTTGCGCACCCAGTAACTGTTCATTACCAGCTCTACGTAAATCTTAAAACTGCTAATTCTATTTCACCACAGGTGAATTGAAAGTTGCAAAAAATACCAGTTATATTATATCAAAACATAACATTTACGTTGTTTTTTGACTTTTGCGCACCCAGTAACTGTTTCCATTTGACAGCAGCACTCTACGTAAAACTTAAAACAGCAATTCTATATTCACCACATGTGAATTGAAAGGTGCAAAAAAATTTTAATACCGTTTTTTAAATCAAAACATAAGTTACGTGTTTTTTGAACTTTTGCGCACACCATTACTGTTCATTGACCAGCAACTACGTATAATCTTAAAACAGTCAATTCTATATTCACCACAGGTGAATAGAAAGTGCAAAAAAATACCGGTATTATACGAAAACATAACAATACGTGTTTTTTTGACTTTTGCCGCACCCATTACTCTGTTTCATTGATGCAGCAAATCTACGAAAACTTAAAACAGGCAATTCTATATTCACCACAGGTGAATTGAAAGGTGCAAAAAATACAGTTTATTATATCAAAAACATAACATTTTACGTGTTTTTTTTGACTTTTGCGCACCCGTACTGTTCCATTGAACGCAGCAACTACTAAATTCTTAAAACAATCAATATCCTATATCACCACAGTTGAATTGAAAGGGCTGCAAAAAAATACCGTTTATTAATAACAAAACATAAACAGTTTACGTGTTTTTTTTGACTTTTGGCCGCACTCCAGTCACTGATTCATGACGCAGCATCTACGTTAATACCTAATCTTAAAACAGCCATTCTATATTCACCACAGGTGAATTGAAAGGTGCAAAAAATACCGTGTATTATACGAAAAAAATAACGGAAAGGTTTTTTTTTACTTTTGCGCACCAGTACAGTTCATTGACGGCAGCATCTACGTAACATCTTAAAAACAGCAATCTATATTCACACCAGGTTAATTTAAAGGTGCAAAAAATACCGTTTATTATATCCAAAACATAACAGTTACAGTGTTTTTTGCACTTTTGGCGCACACCAGTTACTGTTCATTGACGCACAAACTACTTAAATCTTAAAACAGCAATACTATATTCACCACAAGTGAATTGAAAAGGTGCAAAAAATACAAGTTTATTATACGAAAACATAAACAGATTACCCTGTTATTTTTGACTTTTGAGCGCACCCAGAACTGTTCATTGACCGCAGCATCACTAAATCTAAAACTGCAATTCTATATTCACCATAGGTGAATTGAAAGGTGCAAAAAATACAGTTTTATTATATCAAAACATAGACAGTTTAGCTGTGTTTTATTGACTTATAGCGCACGCCAGTACTGTTTCATTGACGCATCATCACGTAAATTCTTAAAACAGCAATTCTATATTCACCACAGGTTGGAATTGGAAAGGTGGCAAAAAAATACAGTTTAATATGACGAAAACATAACAGATACCTGTTTTTTCTGACTTTTGCTCCACCCCAGGAACGTTCATTGACGCAGCATCTACGTAAATCTTAAAACAGCAATTCTATATATCACCACAGGTGATTGAGAAAGTCAAAAAATACATTTATTATACGAAAACAAACTGATACCCTGTTTTTTGGACTTTTGTCGACCCAACTGTTCATTCACGCAGCATCTACGTAAATCTTAAAACAGCAATTCTATATTCAACAAAGTTTAATTGACAGGTGCAAAAAATACCGTGTATTATACGAAAACATAAACATCTAACGTTTTTTTTGAACTAATGCGCACCCAGTACTGTTTCATTGATACGCAGCATCTTCCTACGTTAAATTTTTCTTAAAACAGCAATTCTATATTCACCACAATGGTGAATTGAAAGGCGCAAAAAGATACCGTTTAGAATATCAAAACAAACAGATACTGTTTTTTGACTTTTGCGTCACATTCTCCATTCTGTTTCATTTGACGCGAGCACTACGTAAATCTACAACAGCAATTCTATATTCCACCACAAGGTGAATTGAAATGTTCAAAAAATACCGTGTATAAACGCAAACATAACAGATACGTGTTTTTTGACTTTTGCCACGCCCAGACTGTTCAATGACGCAGCATCAACGTAAATCTTTTAAGACACAAGTCTATAATCACACAGTTAATTGAAAGGTGCAAAAAAATACCATTTATTATACCAAAACAAACAGATACGTGTTTTTTGGACTTTTGCCCAGTCCAGATTTGTTGATTAGACAACTCTTGCAGTTAAATTTTGAATCCATCAATATTGTTTTTATTAGAAGGGATTTGTATAATAGCTGTTTGATTAGCCGTCCTTTGTAATAAGATACTTCCAAAACAATTCCACACCTTCTCAAATTTTTATATTTCTGGACATGGAGCAAATGCCGGTGGTAAGCGAGCAAAGAGTGGGGTACAACATGGAGGTAGAGGAACAGAGAAGGTGCACCACCAGTGCTGGCGACAACAACTCATGCCAACGAAATCGACAGTTTGCAGGACCGTCAGGCCTGTCATCGCAGTTCAGATGGCCCTGTGGAATCTAAGTAACGAACAACGTCGCCAATCTGTCCTTCATGGTTAATGCACCTCATCAAGCAGTCTTACCTGCCAACGTCCTCCCATCAAACATGGTCCACAAATGTCGTCATCAGCATCATCATCAACCGTGCCATCATGAAGCATCCCAAATGTCAACTTCGTGTACCCGACCACTGTGGATAATCCATTGTATTTCTTAAGACCTCTTTGATGACAAAATGCGGTTTGGGGTCAGAAGCAGTTTACAAGATAAGAGGATATTTTAGTCTGCTCTGACTCCCATTATCTGATGCCAACCAAGTAGTGAAGGAAGCCGTTCAATCGGCAAAAATCCCGGGCGGTCGCAACAGCCCTTACAGTTGCCCCTTGCTTGTAGCCCGCAGTCTTCTGGTTGCCGAAGTCATGTACGACCAAGTCACCTGTGTGAAGATGATTATGATGAACGACATTGCGGATCACCTGGTCTTTTCGCAGAATTTGCTTGCGAGCGCTCATCAGTGACGAGGAGTAAGACTAAGGGGAAGTTTCAATAACGGGTCCCGCCACAAAAAGGGAGAGGCGGTCGCAAAGTCCGCTGATTATGATCCGCCAGCCACGGTCAGCGCAAACCCCGTCTCCTCCGCTTATCGCCGTCAAAAAGGGTCCATGACCTCCTCAAAGTGCCTGGGCCTTATCTATTGAGCAAGCCTCTGATCACCCAGCGATGTCTTATATCCGTCCTGTGCCGTTAAACGCAAAAGTAGAGGCAAGAACCTTAAGTGGTTAAACCGACCACCACAACATGTCTAGTCCACATGCCAGCGAATCATGTAGTTGAAAATGGAGACACTTGCCGAAAAAGAGGCCAGACCGACGCCCGGGCCTCCACCCTGTCACACCCTCTGTCTCCGCCTCCCTCCTCCTCCGCCACCACCAAGCGTCTTGTCCTTCTTGCCGCTGCCCATGTCTCTCAAGTCATGATCATGGAATCAGCCTCCCTTCAAGCCTCCAACCGTCGCCCGGAGTTACCACCATCAACCACCAAGAACCCATCCTACCCCTTCTCTTGCCGCCAGTTTTTTGACGACCTCACGCCGTAACAGCGGCCAGTCCTAGCAGCCAGCCTTTTTTTTTCAGTCATCCAGGTTTGGGAACATCAAGAATACACTTTAAAACTCCAAACCATCCCAAAGCCTAAAGCCAGAATGTCGGCATTGCCAGGCTTTTGGCCTTGAAAATGTATGCCTTCCGACTGGGTGGACACAGAAGGTTTTCCGCCACGTCATCGTGCCCTCGCCTGCCCCCATACCGATAATCCGAGCCAGGGCATATCCTTTTATTGCCAGAAAATGCCCGACCGTGCCCTGTCCAGCCACTTGTCATCTAAAATTACAAGCGTGCGTTTGTCCCTGCATCTTGTCCGTAAGTCCCATCTCACCGACCACCGACACATGGACTAGTAAGCACGGGCGCAAGGCGCTATATCTCAGTGACAGCTCACGTGGAGCAGGGTGGAATGTCTCTGGGTGACGTTTGGCTCTCAGGCACGGCGCATGCCCGCTCTTCAAAACTGCAGGGATTGTTGCAGGGCTCTTTCCCCCCCCAAGGTCCTCTGTTGGCAACACGTGCCCCAGATACTCCTAGGCCCGAGTTGAAATTAATCGCCTTGAGACCGTCCACACACAGTCATGAGCTGTGGCGGCTAAAAGCCAACGAGACCCGAGCCGGCTGCTGGTGACAAGAACCTTGTGCCAGGCAAGTGGTGTCGATATAGACGGCGAAAACTGCTGCCCAGCCTTAAGAATCGGTAGGCTGGAGCACATCCCTTGCCCTGGCACATTTCATGAACCTGTGTCGTCCAGCAAATTTCTAAAGATGCTACCGGTCCTGGACTGCCTGCTGAAGAAGGCTCGAAGGTCTGAGTTCAGCACTTTCCCGCTAACCTTCCGCCGTTTTCGCACCCAGCTTCTCCCGCCTGGCTGCGTTGCAGCTGTCCAGCTCGCCTCCTCCGCCCCGTCAACCGTCTCTTGGTTTTGACGTGGCCAACACGCTGGAATTCCTCCCTCCACATCTCTCATCGATTGTGGCAGCAGCGCAAATGAGCCATTTACAGCAGTAGCGAAGTGACACGATGCCCAGACAAGCAGCGGTAAACGGGACCCCTCGGGTGTTTGAACCACCGTAAGTGGAGGGCAGGTGAAAGAGCTCTGCACCCATCCTTGCCATTTGAAGAAGCCACCCAAAATGGACAGTCGGACAATGCCCTTGTCAGCAAAAAAATTTGAGCATTGTGGTGATCTTAGTTCTGGATACGATCGTTGACACTCTGAAACAACAGGTCCCCCCCGCCAGCGACGGAGGAGGAGACGGGACACAGATGCGGCACACGGAGCCTTTCTCTTCCTCAAATCCCAAGGCCCGACATTTTCATTCCCACAAATTCATCGTCTTCATTAGGCAGTGGTTCGGGGTCCGCATAGCTAGTGCAAAGTGGCGCATCAGCTCTCCGGGTGCATCATCTCAGGCAATCCAGTGGCTTTGTTGAAGCTGTGCCGGAGGCAGCGGAGGATGAGGAGAGAGGTATTCCTAGACAACCGAAGTTACCCGCCTCCCCTGCCTTGTAAAGATGTTGGCGCGACATAGGGCGGAGGAGGAAAGATGAGGAAGATCATTTGCTAGTGCCCCACGTACCCATAGTGCTTGAAATCAAGGCTTCCATCTCTCACATAGTGCTTGATGCTCCATTTCCTCCAACCATGATCCTCTGCCATTAAGGCCATCAAAATGAACCAGACAGTTACTGGTGTGGCCACCCTACCTGGATCACCCTTACAAAACAAAAATACAAGCACTTTCCTTCCACCCACCCAAATAGAGATTAAAATTCAGAAATAATAGGAGACCTCCTGATTGATCAACTGGAAGACATCTGTTGCGTCCTTCACGTTCCCCAAATGTCCACGGTGGATTGAGAACATCATCAGCGACCGTGACAGCAGTTAGAGTGCCAAGTAGGCCGAAGCGGCAGCAGCAGCAAGTGGCAGAAGCCCTAATGGGAGACCTCTGGCAATCTTTGTTATACCACCTCACCAACGCATGCAAGCAGGGCACACATCCAACACTACAGAGATCACTTTAGATCATGGTGCACGACTATCGTGCGTCTCAACAGCAATCCAACAGCCGATGTTTTTGCTTGTGTTCCGGACCCAATAGACATCTGGGTATCCCAACATGGACGAATGGCCCGAGCTGGCTCGTCACGCCATAGAGGTGTTGTCCCTGCCCACAGCACACGTCATATCTGAGCGGGACCTTCAGCACAGCTGGAGAGTCATTTACAGACAAACTCATCCGTCATTCACATATAATGTTGGAATCGTTTGAACTTTCATCAAGATGAATCAGGCAATGGATCTCTGATGAGTGTTGTGGCCCCCAATTGCCGAGGTCACCGAGTAGTTTCCGGTCCATACTTCACATTCATCCTTTCAAACAGAAATGGACCTCTTGAAAAACTTTTTGTTAAAATGATCATTTCTTTTACAGCATATTTTTATTCTCTTTTCCCAACAGTGTCATTTCTTGATGGTTTTGCTGTGAGGAGACTGTAAAGACAGCAAGGTTTCATGACAACACCGTATTCCATTTACTCACTTATCTTAAGAAGTTTTCGCATTGTCCCAATGGTTTTGATGTCCATGTTGCTGGTGAGATACAGCAATAAATCATGGTCCTTTGGAACAGAAATGTGACTTCTAAGTGGCATTTCTCCCTCACAATTTTTAATAGTGGCTGAGAAGTCATATTTATAATTTTATTTGGGTTCATTTGCTGTGAGATACAGCTATAATTATGGCCTTAGGAATAAGAAATGTGGCTTCTAATTGGCATTTTTCCCTCCTCACAATTTTTAACATTGGCTGAGAAAGTCATTTTTATAATTTTTGGGTCATGCTGCTTTGAAATGCAGCAATACTACAGATCCTATTATAAAAAAATGTTGTTTCTAACATACGTTTGTTTCTTCACAATTGACCAAAGTGGCTCAAAGGGTCATGCATTGAATTTTTGGGGGCATTTTTCTGTGACATGCAGCTATACTACAGGTCCTATTCCTAAAAGATGTTTTTCTAACCAGTACATTTGGTTCTTCACCATTGACCAAAGTGTCTCAATGGGTCATGCTTTGAATTTTTGGGGGCATTTTGCTGTGACATGCAGCTTAGTACTACAGTCCCTATTCTAAAAAATGTTGTTCTAACAGACATTTGTTCTTCCACAATTTACCAAAGTGTCTCATGAGGGTCAGCTTTGAATTTTGGGGTACCACATTTTGCCTGTGACATGCAGCTAAACTACAGGTCCTTCTAAAAAGTTGTTTCTTTCTAACACATTTGTTCTTCACAATTGACCAAAGTGGATCAAGGGTCCATGCTTTGAATTTTTGGGCATTTTGCTGTGACAGCATGCTATACTACAGGTTCCTATCTAAAAAAATTGTTTGTTTCTAACAGACATTTGTTCTGCACAATGTCAAAGAGTGGCTCAGTGGTGATGGTGCTGTGCTGTCAGAAACACTCATGAAGTAGGTAGGACAATGTAAATGGACAGCATATTGCAAAATGACTTGTTTATTGCAAGATCTGTTAACATATCTATCAATCCTGTATTGAGACATACCCATTTCATACAATGAAAAAAAGAAAACAAAGACATGGGGGTATTCCATCCTATTTTAAAAATGGTGTTTTCTAGAATTTAAAGTACTAAAAAACTTGCATGTACAAAATAGCTTTAAAAAAAATCCTCTGAATTGTACAAGGAGGTACAGGAAAACTTGACCAGATGTAGGAAATCAGAGAACATGGAGTATGGAGGCACAGACAGAGAACAAGTACAGAGACCATTTTTCCTCCAGCTCGTTGAGTAAAATGAAAAAAGAAATGCAAATAAAGGGCCACCTGGGTGAGTAACAGAGCTTACCACCTGTATTTCCAATGAAGCTCAATTGGTCCCCACTCAGTACGGAGGGGCAAGCGCCTACCCAGGTATTTACTGTGTAACAGAGGAAGGCAGGAGTTCTCACACTTCTCGCTTCCGCACTCTGCTTCACAGCACGACAGTTTTTCGTTTGCTAGTGCTTCATAGCGCATTTTTAACTGCTTGTTAATAGATGACGGACGCCAGCCTGGCTTTCAACCGAACCCACTGTAAACTACTCCGTGCCCTGGGTCATTCTGTGTGCCCATGACAGGTATATCAATGTCCAGTTCCAACTAAAATGGTGTTGAAAGACTCCTTTTTTCCGGTCACTTTTTTAAATGGTGGGGGTCCATTTCAGTTTTGGGCTCATGCGTGGGCCCAGGACAGGTATAGTCGAATGTCCAGTGAAACTAAAATGGTGTTACAGACTCCGATTTTTTCCTGCACTTTTAAATGGTGGGGGTCATGCAGGTTTTGGGGCTCATGCAGAGGCCCAGGACAGGTAAAGTCAATGTCATTGAAACTAAAATGGTGGTTGAAAGACTCCTTTTTCCGGCACTTTTAAATGTGGTGGTCATGCAGGTTTGGGCTCATGCTGGGGTTGCCCCCCAGAGACAGTATAGTCAATTGTCCAGTGAAACTAAAATGGTGGTTTAAAGACCTCCCCATTTTGTCCGGCAACCTTTTTAATGTGTGGTCATCAGGTTGGGCTCATGCTGCGTTTTCCAGGACAGGGATATTCAATGTCCTGTTCAAGTAACATATGGTTACAAATCATACTGCCTTTCTGGCAGCTTTTTAAATTTGTGGGTGATGCAGGTTTAAGGTCCATGCAGTGGTAACAAGACAGGTATAGTAAATGGTCGTGTGACTTTTATTTCCTGTGACTTTTTATAACCTAAGTTTGTTGGCCTAAGATGGTTTACAAAAAAAAAAAAAAAGGACCCGTATACATTTGATCTTTGATGGATGTTAATTTCAGCTTCTCCAGCCTTGTTTGGGTGTAATAATTAAGTGTTGTTGCTCTCCCAATAGACCTTTAAATGGTAATCGCTCATAATCGGATGCTCACTATCGGAAAAAACCTTAACGATAGCGGCCGACATCGACTATCGTAACGATCTCGATAGCCAACGCAATCGCTCAAAACTAATCCTTGACTATAAGTACGAAGAATGTCCACTGGCTGTAGGAATTATACAGGAGAGATAATGCCGCCTCCCAATTCACCTGAAATCGACCCAACACGTCTGTGGACAAGATTGTTGGGTTGCCAATCTTGCCAATAATGTATGTATGAGGACTTGTACATGTTTGTAAGTGTGTTAATATATCTAATGAGTCAAGCTGTCTGTGTGTAATAAATTTCAGTTGTAAGCATGTACATATTAATTAAAAGGGTTGTCTCACTACAAGAATTGCTTTTCATGCTAAATATCTTGCAAAACAGAATCACTTGCAATATATGTCTATTAACTGATGTCCTACCTATTACTGAAATATCCCCGCTTCTATGGCTGCATCATCTCCACAGGTTCACTAGCTACAGACGCTGTTCAGATCTCTCAAGATTATGCAACCAGCCCTGGTTGCTATAGCTAACAGACCTGTCTTAAACCTAGGCAGCCTAGAATAAGCAAGTAAACAACACACAGCCCCTGAATTCAAAATGAAACCAAATAAACAGGACTGAGTGATATGAATCATGTATGAGAGACAACCCTCCCTTTTAAATGTGTAAGAATGCATGTATGTAGTAAGTGTTCATGGCTGTAGTGAGGGATAATTTCTGTGCATCCATTTATGTAGTAAGCGTTCTTACCTGTCTGCAAACACTATAGCAGGTTTTTTAGGGCTGATAATACCTGTACATTGTATTTGTAATGATGCATGACCTTAATTTACTAAACTGGGCATTGACCTTGGGCAGCACAAACGGTAAATATGGCTCTGGCTGCAACGTCTATAGCTAGGCCCCTGTGTATGGGGGAAATCTCCATTACCCGTGCAGGCAGATGTTGAAAAGAATGCTCATACTGAATATTCTTTAAGCACTGCTGGATGGTGAGAGATAAACTTCTGTCATTCCACTTCATCCAACAGTCGTGTATGGTCACTTTCAGTCTGCATGACCATCCCGCTTACAAGATGTTTTGGTCTCTTTTTACGTTGTAACAGTACAGAAAAATAAATGTAAAAGCTTATATCAAAATAGCTCCCAGTGACTTTAATTTGCACCATCATCTATTGTGTCCATATATATTTCATTTTCTGAAACAATTTTGGGTCAACTAACAGTTGCCAAATACGACAAATAATGTGTCTATTGATGTTATGTCCCAATGACCTCAATGTTATTTGAGGAAATCATTATTATTATTATTATTATTATTATTATCATTTATTTTAAATCATAAAAACAGATGACAATCATGAGAATGAACCATTTTTTCATCTGTCATCATCAGTTCTGATCTTTTCAGGAACATAAAAAACCTATTACCTCATGTATGAAAACTGTCTCGGTGTAGACTTTTCTTTGTTTCCACGAGCAACCCGAATTGGAGACTCCTCTTTTAATTTCAATAGTTTGCGCTGAGAAATGAAAGGGGCGCTCTGATTGATTGCTTGCTATGAGCAATGAAGAAAGTCTTAGACCTAGACAGTTTTTCATAACATACGTCCTTCCTTAAAATCGCTAGTGTGAAAAATACTCAAGCTGGTGTAATGTACCAAACATCTTCATGACTGAATGGAGCAGGGTTATAGACATTTCAACATTGAGAGCCTCAACTTTGCTTTCTTCACATACAACAGAATGCATACAGATTTTTTTTTGTCATTTTTATTAATTTGCACATTAATTCCTCATGTAGAAGATAAGTCTTCTCCCATTTGATCCTGATGGAATAATCCCGTTCTTCTTTTTTTTCTTTGCTACAGAAAAAGCTGCATATTATCAAAGTTACTAAAATTGTATTATAAATAAAGGAAAATTATTGTAATTTGAAGAGTAAGATGACAACTTACTGGATCCATTTGTTTTTCTTGGGTGTTATCTTCATGGCGCACACTGTTACACAGCTCTTATTACAGCAGATTAGTGTCCCAGGACAGTCAGCATCAGTAGTACAAAAAGAATCTAGCAATAAACAAAGTTTTTACACAGTTATTCCAAGGAATGTACATTATTCTATTACAAATATAATGCTTCTATAGATGTCACTGAGTATTACCACCCAAGCTATTTATTCATGATAGCTCTAGTATGTGAGCAATACGATGGCTCAGTGGTTAATATTGTAACCTTGCACCACTGGAATCCTGGGTTTGAATCTGACCAAAGGCAACATCTGCATAGCGTTTATATGTCCTCCTTATGTGTGAGCTTCTGCTCCACAAAAAAATATGGTGATAGCAAATTGGCCCTAAAGTATTTTTGATTTAGAGAAATGAGATTGTGAGCCAAACTGCAAACCTGTCCCACCAAGTGATCAGAATTGAAGCTGTGGTGACCTCTGTTGCGGGTAACCAATATACTTAACAAAGAACACTGGAACAAAACGCCCAGCAATTCTGAAAATCGTAATTGTCAGAATAATAATGGGATATGAGATATCCCCGAAGCATTTTTACAAAGGCTTCTATACCAGATCTATAGTGGATAATCCTGTTGATAGAAAGCTAGAGATTTACAGAGCCCCCACAAACCAGACCCTGCCAACCAAGAGAAATATTGTGCCAACTGCACTTATTCACTATAATGAAGGACAGTATACACAAAGCACGGGAAAAAGTCCAAAATTGCCATTCATGCAACCATTACCACAATGATTCGGGACATAAGATAGAAGATGCTCCCCTATTCCTCCTCTTGAGGTTTTGTGAGTACTAGGGCTGAGATCTTTTTCCTCACTCCCATACTGATGCTGTTTTCAACAAGACCTTTGTGATCTTATTATTATACTTGTTATTGGAACACTAATGTCTTGCCCTTGTTAGTGAGCTTTGGAAACTCCATGGTATTCCTACTGCTGTACTGGGTCCTATTTTTGTCAGGTACATTATATTCGGGCTAACCTTGGAAATTGTGAAAAGTGTATAGAAAAAACACTGTGGCCAAAATATGTTTCAATGACACTGTATATGAGTAATTGTGGTGTCGTCCAAAGTTGTGTAATAGCTTATTTTTTTGCTACATGACTATGCTCTTTGTATTTACTTCTATCAATTTGGGGTTCATACTACTTTTTGATTCCATTTTTTGGAAAACAAGGTTAGCAAAAAACATTTCCTCGTTGTGTTTTTTGGAATTTACTCTGTGGTGCAATAACAAAATAACACTATTTTCTGGGTTGAAAAAATATTTAATGAAAAAACAATATAAACATTGGGGTAAATGTAGTAAGCAAATGCAAAAAGCTCTGCATAAAACATATTCAAAGACGTACCGAAAGTGTGCTGCATGTTTGGATGCGTTTTCTGTGCAGCAGGACGCGCCCTATAGTTTTAAATATTGTGTCTGTGCATCAAACGAATCAAGAATTGACATGTCAATTCTTTGAATGGATCCGAAAGTCGCATCAGAAACACGCATGTTTAACATGCGTGTTTGACATTGAAACTAATGTAAATCACACTGCACATTGTTAGATGTGTATTTGGGTCCATTTTGGGTCCGAAACACGCTGTGTGAACATAACCTAAGAGTAGTTCTAAACTGCACCAGGTTTCTTAATGGTGTGCCACAACTGAAGTGCAAAATAATAACCTGAAGAAAGCCAAACAATGGATGGAGTAAAAAAGAGAAACGTGTAACATGTCTATCAAGACATATGTAAGCTGTAGATGTATGTTACATGTAGTGCTGATAGAAATGCTGGGCTATATGTATGAATGAGGCTGCATCAGTTTTGTGGCTTGCTTTCAGCCAAAAAGCCTGTCATAGCCTTGTTCTGTAGATGTATGAACAATCGTATGCCAAAATTTGGCGCCAGACATGACACTTTTAAATGTGCCAATTATGCACCAAAAAATGCTACGCAAAGGCATATCACATGCCAAATTTATGAATCCACATATGACAGTTTCATACATTCAGGCGCATACTACACTAAGAAAGAGAGATTTAGAACTGGCACCAAGTTCATACATGTCGTTCATACAGTTATCGTCTTTTACTGCCTGCTTTCCGTTTGCCGAATCATACAGCCAGTGTCAGACTGGGGAGTCTGGGGCCCACAGGGGAGTTGATCTTGGGGGCCCACCCTACTGTACATGAAAATATTACCGGCCTCTCGGACATAATCGCGCCCATTTTACCACATAATACAGTGTGCAAAACAGAACTGTATTGTGTAGTACAATAGCAAGAGAGTCACACATTTGTCAGTCTAACATATCATAGACACAGGGCTGAGTAGCTCCATCTATACCCCCTCCACCCACATACAATATCCCCCTCCGATAGCCCACATACAATATCCCCCTCCATGTTTCTCTAGGTCACGCACCTCGCCACCTTCTAAAATAAACACCAGCAAGAAAGTAGAAGTGTAACTCCTATCAAAGGGTCAGGTGTTCCCTCACTCTTACAATTAGTAACAAGTGTACGCTGCCACTAAACTAATGCCCATATAACCTACAACACCACCATATAGCGGTCAGACACCAGCTCAGGTATAACCCAGAACACTGCCATATAGAGACCACATAGAGGTCAGATAGCAGCTCAGGTATAACCTACAACACTGCCATATAGAGACCACATAGAGGTCAGACACCAGCTCAGGTATAACCTACAATACTGCCATATAGATTCCACATAGATGTAATACATCTTTTCATTTATATCCTATAAAACCGCCATATAGAGACCACTTCATGGTCTGACACTAGCTCAGGTATAACCTACAACACCGCCGTATAGAGACCACTTAGAGGTCAGACACCAGCTCAGGTATAACCTATAACACTGCCATATAGAGACCACACAGAGGTCAGACACCAGCTCAGGTTTAACCTATGACACCGCCATATAGAGACCACATAGTGGTCCTACATGAAAAAACTTTGAGATTCTCGGTTCACATATTTTGATCAAAAGTTGTTTAAGCTGCCCACGACTTTCAACGTGATCTCAAATTGGGCAGTCCTATACTATTATAGTATAGGACTGCCCAATTTGAGATCACGTTGAAAGTCGTGGGCAGCTTAAACATCTTTTGATCAAAATATGTGAACCGAGAATCTCAAAGTTTTTTCATGTATGATAGATAGCATAAATGCTTCTTTAGGGATTTCCACGTAATGTATTGCACATAGTGGTCCGACACCACCTCAGGTATAACCTACAACACCGCCCTATAGAGACCACATAGAGGTCAGACCCCAGCTCAGGTATAACCTGCAACACCATCATATAGAGACTAAATAGAGGTCAGAAACCAGCTCAGGTTTAACCCACAACACCGCCATATAGAGACCACATAGAGGTCAGACACCAGCTCAGGTATAACCTACAACACCGCCATATAGAGACCACATAGAGGTCAGACACCAGCTCAGATATAACCTACAACACCGCCATATAGAGATACATAGCGGTCAGACACCAGATCAGGTATAACCTACAACCCCGCCATATAGAGACCACATAGGGGTTCGACACCAGCACAGGTCACATCACATTACAGTAAATACAGCACTGATCCAATATAGAAGTAACATAACCCCTGACATCAGGGACTCAGCGGAGACGTCATATCTGATGAGTCGTTCTCTTCTCTCATGAGTCGTTCTTATTCCCTTTTCTTCTGCATCCGTTCCGCACCGCCATGATGACTTGTCCCAGCCACAACTCATCCCTGCAGAGTTTACACACAAATATCTTAGAATCCTCAATTTTCCAGCATCTCTTTACCTATTCCCACCTCTGCACAAACTACTCAGGGGTGAGAGAGCGGGTACAAGCCATAACTTAGAGGCCTAGTACCCTAAGGGGTTGGAGGGTGGGGAGAGGACTGAGTCCCTAGAGATAATGCTACAACTATGGGCTGCTGCCCTCTCAATTATATTACCAGGTAGACAGGCAGTAGGGCCTCGGTAGTATACAGGCAGTTAGGGTCTACTTAGATATACAGGATTAGGGGTCTCATTTAGGTAGTATACAGGCAGTTAGGGGTCTACTTTAGGTAGTATACAGGCAGTTAGGGGTCTCATTTAGGTAGTATACAGGCAGTAAGGGGTCTCCTTTAGGTGGTATACTGGCAGTTAGGGGTCTCCTGTAGGTGGTATAGAGGCTGTTAGGGTTCTCCTTTAGGTAGTATAGAGGCAGTTAGGGGTCTCCTTTAGGTGGTATACAGGCAGTTAGGGGTCTCCTTTAGGTGGTATACAGGCAGTTAGGGGTCTCATTTAGGTAGTATACAGGCAGTTAGGGGCCTCCTTTAGCTAGTGTGCAGGAAGTCAGGGCCCCCTTTAGTTTGTAGGTAGTCAGGGCCCCTTTTAGGTAGTCAGGGCACCCTGGAGGTAGTCAGGGCCCCTTTAGATAGTCAGGGCCCCCTGGAGGTAGGTAGGGCCCCCTATAGGTCGGAAGGGCTCCCTGTAGGTAGTGAGGGCCCCCTTAGACAGTCAAGGCCCCCTGTAGGTACTTAGGGCCCCCTGTAGGTAGTCAGGGCCCCCTTTCATTAGCCAGAGCCCCCTTTCATTAGCCAGGGCCCCCTTTCATTAGCCAGGGCCCCCTTCCATTAGCCAGGGCCCCCTTTCACTAGCCAGGGCCCCCATTTTAGGTAGCCAGGGCCCCTCTTTTATTAGCCAGGGCCCCCCTTTTATTAGCCAGGGCCCCCTTTCACTAGCCAGGGCCCCCCTTTTAGGTAGCCAGGCCCCCCTTTTATTAGCCAGGGCCCCCTTCCACTAGCCAGGGTTCCCCTTTTAGATAGCCAGGGCCCCCCTTTTCGGTAGCCAGGGACCCTTTGGGTAGTTAAAAAAAAAAAAAAACAGCCACTTACCTCGCACCCGCTCTGGCTCCCGGCCGCTACGATCTCCCCGCCGGCCTCTATTGCCACCCTGTCACATCACCGCGCCGTCTATGTCAGCAGTAGGGGCCAGCACTCAGCAGGCTTAAGGCCTAATGCCTTAGCGGTCGCCGGGCGTTCAGTGACCGAATGCGGCGGATGGGCCCCGTTGAGCGGCGGCACTGCCTCCGGGGCCCACAGCAGCTCGGGGAGGGGGGAGGGGGGGGAGAGGGGCCCACCGGGGGATTCACCGATCCCCTGGCAGCCCAGTCCGAGCCTGCATACAGCGCTGAGTCATTTTACTGATACACGTCCTATTAATGTGACTGCTGGTGAACTTATTGTGTTGCTAATTGTTGTTTGGAGTCCACCAGCATCATTACACTAACTACAATAGAAGTTCCTATCATTACTAATGCATTTACTAATAAACAGACACTGAATAGTCCCAGCAGGGACACCTTCTCTTGGGCCCATCTATCAGCACAGGCATACAGCCAATCTGGTCCTGATTTTGGAATTATTAGCTTGAAGTAGTGTAATATAATTAATGAACTGCTATAATGTGCAAGTATTTGTCATTTTGTTGTTTTAGTGATAATGTCTTTATAATGTAAAAATACTCACTGAACTCAGGATCCACACATTCATATCCACAGCCGGTCTGACAGCACCTCTGGGCTCCTGTGAAGTCGGTGTCTGATGAGCAGTTTACAGATGTACAGTTTGTGCCCGCTGGACATGGGGTGGGACAGATGGCAACAGTCACATTATTGGACACAACTGGGCAATGGCCATGCTTATCCACAACAGTCTCTGTTAAAAAAAGAATACAAATTATTATTACAAACTATTACAGAAACTAAAAACATATTATTTGACAACAATCGAAAAAAAAAACCTCTGTCCATTTTACCACGACTTTCATTGCTGCTATCATGACACAGAGCCACAGCAAACACTGCGCAGATGATCAGACCTCTGAGTATAGTGGAATCATATAAAGAAATCCCTTACACCAGAGGAGAACCAAATGATTACAGGAGAGGTGAGATATGACTAAGAGGCCTTACAAATTTATAGTCTATTCTAGGCACACAAACAAAAGATGATATAGAATACAACCATAAAGAACAAAGAAAAATGCACTAACTCTTCTTTCGTTATTATTATTCATTTTTGCTAAAATAATCCAAAAATAGATTGAGCTGTGATTTTCTATTTTGGCACTGCACATTGTAAGATTATTTGACATGGGCAGTACTAGATAAAGAATGTAATCCAATAAAAGGTTGTCTACTGATATCTTGCTTCACCATTATGTTTTTAAATGCTTCTGCTACGGAAAAATAGACCCGAAACTATTCAGGTATTGCGCAAAGGAAACCAGTTATCCTTTATTAACGAGAACATACATCCCCAAGATTTTGTTAAACATGTGATCTGTTTTCATGTCACATTATACCTTATACAATGCATTTCATGGTATTGTGTAGAACAATGTAGTCAACATGAGGTAATCACGCTGTGTGTGCATGATAGTATCCTTTTGTTTTCAGTTCCTTTTGATTAGTGAGTATCCCATCATGTAGTTAAGATGCTATTTACTGCATTTAAAGCTCCTTAATCCCTTAGCTCTGACCCTTTTTTGTTTCAGTTTCTTTCCTCCTCAATTTACAAGAGCCATAACTGTTTTATTTTTCTGCCAACATAGCCATGTTATGGTTTGTTTTTCAGGACGAGTTGTATTTTTTATAGGTACAAGTTAATGCACCAGCCAGTATCTTCTCTACTCTGCACTGAAGAGGGACAAAAATCCCGAAACAGCGTTGTCTGTAGATGAGAGATACTGGCTTGACTAAAAAAATCCTTTTGCTTTCTCAAGATCTCGGTGGTCAAAAGCAAATTGAGGATTTGTTACAACCAACAGAGGTGCTGTGGGCTTTCTCAGCCCCTTTCCCATAATGCCTTGTGATATGCAGATGCTAAGTAGAGGGCGAAAAGGCAAAACGAAAACTCTACAAGCCGTTCGTTCGGTGCTCTCCCTAAGGAGAGATCTTCCCTTCCTGGGAAAGAATGAGGAAGAAAACACAATTGTGCTTTTTTTTTTTTGGGGGGGGGTTAGGAATATATTTTTTCCAGGTTTCATCAAGCAAAATAAATGACAAGTTATCGTTATTCTGGCGGTTGGTGCAATTCCAGCGATACCAGATTTATATGGTTTGCATTTTGTTTTACAACCTTTAAAAAAATAATAACTAAACTTTGCATCATCATTTCCTGAGACCAATAACTTTTTTATTTTTCCTCTAGTAGATTTGTATGACAGTTTTTTTTTTGCACTGCAAAGCATAGTTTTTATTGGTACCAATTTGGCCTGTACGTGACCTTTTGACCATTTTTTATATGATTTTTTCCTGGTGGGCGATATGACCAAGAAACCACAATCCTGTTGGCCATTTTTGTTTATGTTGTTCAACATACAGGATAAATAATATGATATTGTGTAAGATTGGACTTTTGTTCACGCAGTGATACCAATTATGTTTTTTTGTATTGTTTCTCTCTTATATGATAAACAGGACTTAAACAAGTGATCGCTCAACTGCTTGTACTACAGGATGTAGCAGTACTTCTTAGTGCACTAAAGGGTTTAAGGAGTTGTCCACTTTATCCACAAGTTTTGTTAATAGGTTCTTCTATGAATAAGGTAAACAGAGGGTATCAAACTGTAAGGACCTCAGGAATAGACTAATTTGTGGGGAATAAACAGTAGCACGTGTTGAAATTCCATCTAAAATCAGTAGTGTGATGTATGGATGTGCTGGGTCATGAATAGCACTGTTTTAAAAAAAATGTTAAAGTACCCCTTACTCGTAAAAAATACATTAAATTACCCAAGTTTATGACCATATAGCACATTGTGCTATATCTAGTGAAAACACAGCATCACAAAAAAGTGTGAATATCACCAAAGAAATGCAATCTACCCTTTAGTGTACATATACCATAATTTGTGAATCTAAGCACTTTGTAGCTGTATTGCATCGTGCCTGATCACTTAGGATCCTGGATGCAGCACTCCACTCTATCCACTAATAAATTCCTAATACGCTACAATGGTCTCTCAACACATATTAATTGTTGAAAACATAAACCTATGGAAAACTGGTAATATGTCTAAAGCCCCGAAATGCCACCCAGCATAAAGCAAAATAAAGATTAACGAAAAGGAAGCAGATGACTAATACAGATAAAGCAAGTCTTTAATTATAACATTAGAAAGAGCTGCTGGAAATCAATGTATTTTGAGGAAAGAATGTTCCTTAGGTCATGTACTTAATACACAATGTACTAGAAAACAGGGCCCAAAATAGCCACTCATCCTGGTTCATGTAAAGAGCAGTACAGGGCATGTAGTACTGCACTGTACTGTAGAGAGGCACTACTAGACCCCCAATAACTGCATGCACCTCACTAATACATGTAAGAGCAGTACAGGACATGTAGTACTGCACTGTACTTTAGAGAGGCATTAGTAGACCACCAATCACTGCATGCACTTCACTTATATATGTAAGAGCAGTACAGGACATGTAGTAACGCACTGTACTGTAGAGAGGCGTTACTAGATGGCCAATCACTGCATGTACCTCAGTAATACATGTAAGAGCAGTACAGGACATGTAATACCGCACTGTATTGTAGAGAGGCGCTGCTAGACCGCCAATCACTTCATGCACTGCACTAATACATGTAAGAGCAGTGCAGGACATGTAGTACCACACTGCACTGTAGAAAAGTGTTACTAGATCCCCAATCACTGCATGCACCTCAATAATACATGTAAGAGCAGTACAGGACATGTAGTACCACACTGCACTGTAGAAAGGTGTTATTAGATCCCCAATCACTGCATGCACCTCATTAATACATGTAAGAGCAGTACAGGACATGTAGTACCTCACTGTACTGTAGAGAGGCGCTACTATACCACCAATCACTGAATGTTCCTCACTAATACATGTAAGAGCAGTACAGGACATGTAGTACCTCACTCTACTGTAGAGAGGCGCTGCTAGACCGCCAGTCACTTCTTCAGATGTTTTACAAGTAAAATGTTGATGTTGATTGGCCGGATCTTTGAGTCAATCAAATGTGCTGTAGATTGGCAGCGTCTGTGACATTAAATGGGTAGTGTGGTTTTAAGAAACAATGTCCCAGGAGAGACCATTAAAATATTGTACTGTATCCTGAGAGCATTGTAACTTGAGGGATCACTATATTGTTATACAGTAAGTTCAAATAAATCTAATATAAATATATTGGACTGGATAAAAATTGAGAACGAAAACATGCGGAGAAAGCGTTTATCTACAGCAATCTAGATCATATTTGTTGAAACTAGATCTGGATACGCAACCAATGTTTTTGTGTGTCAGAACAATATTTCAAAACACATGCAGATATTGCTGCAGATTAGCCATGGTTTAGTGGTAAAAAATTGAATTACAAATTGTAATATTCTTCTGTTGTGCTCTGTGTTTTAAAGGTTATTTGTGATAAACTTTTAAGGTCCAAAGAACAACAGACATCATTAAAATATTTGTTTTGCAAATGATATATTGAGCCTCGGTTATGAAATCTGTCTAGGTCTAAGACTTTCTTTGTTGCCCATAGCAACCAATCAGAGCTCCCCTTTCATTTCATATAGTGCTCTGAAAAATGAAAGGGGAACTCTGATTGGTTGCTATGGGCAACAAAGAAAGTCTTAGACCTAGACAGTTTTAATACAGTTTTCCCCCAGTAGTTTTATATAGATTCTTTAATAGTTGAATTGTAGGTCCAAAGAGATTTAATATTATTCATTTTTCTTTTCCTAGAAATAAATATATATGAAAAATAAAACCAGCAGTACAGAACCTGTAAAAATACTTCCAGTAGAAAAGACAATATGCAAATTATTATTATATTAATCTTCAGTGTTATGATCGTGAAATGCCCAAATCACAAGTGCCTTAATGCATTTGAACGTTCAGGAACATCCAGGACATTGCTCACAAGCAGCACCCGCACTGTAAGGCTATGTTCACACGGCTTATTCTGGGACGTATTTCAGCCCGTAATTCGCGCAGTACTGCGCGAATTACGGGCTGAAATACGTCCCATCATTACGGTAATCCACAGTTCTCATAGGCTATGTTCACACGACTTATTTGCGGAGCGTAATTACGCTCCGCAATTACGCCGTGTGGACGGGGGTGGGGCGGGAGCGGGGCAGGGAGCGGGGGGTCGGCACCTCGCCAGCCCATAGGCTTTCATTACCAGTGGCGCGTATATGTCGCTAGTAATTCACATGTCACTTATCTCCCCCCGCGGCGTATTCGCCGAGCAGGGAGAGGAGACGTAATTCATAGTTCTCTATGAGAACTGTGGATTGTCGTAATGACTGGGACGTATTCCAGCCGTAATTTGCGCACTACGGCGCGTAATTATGGACTGAAATACGTCCCATTTTAAGCCATGTGAAGATAGCCATAGAGAACTATGGATTACGTCTCCTCTCCCCGCTCGGACAATACGCTGAGCGGGGAGAGAAGTGACATGTCAATTATTCACGACGTATACGCGCCAAGAATAATGAATGTCTGTGGGGCCGGCGGGCAAATACGTCCCGCAATTAAGCCGTGTGAACATAGCCTAAACGTACACAGTCAGCTGTATATTACAACTGACTCTATGGTCTGTTGGATAGTAGTGGAGTTTGCCCCGCTCGCAGCCAATTAACCTCTAAGCTGCCACGATAAATTGCGACAGTGCAGCAAAGGGAGTGATAGAGGAAGGCTCCCTCTGTCACCTTGAGACCCCCGCCGATGCGACCGCCGGTGTAGATGGCTTCTCTGACAAAGGCTTCCAAAGGCTTCCCTGACACAAAAAAAAGAAAGTAAAAACACGCACTCCATCCTTTCCTTATTACAAATGCCCCAAAAAAGATATAAAATAAATAAAGTACACATATTTGTTATCGTTGCATACGTAATGACCTAGTCTATAAATCTATGATATGTTTTAACCCACAGGATGAACGCCATACAAAAAAAATGGCAGAATTGTGATTTTTGTCCATCTCACTGCACATAAAAAGGAATAAAAAGCAATCAAAAAACCATATTAACCCATAAGGGGTCACTTTAGTTCTTCCCTACAGAGCTAAAAAAAAATTATGCCTGTCAAAAGATAGCAATGCATAAATATGTATTTACACAATAAAAACAGGTTTCTTTTAAGTGCTACAGCAAAAAAAAAATATAAATTGGATATTGCCATCTTCGTATTGAACCACAGAGTAGTTAACATGTCACAAATGATGCATGGTGAGTGCTGTATAAATGAAAAACACTACGAGTACTTTGTTTATCCTCACTCACAAAAAAACAGATCAAAAGGCGATCAAAAATGTATGTCCCGCCAAAAATGATACCAACAAAAACGTCAACTCAACCTCAAAAAATAAGCCCATACACAGCTCCGTATACATACAAATAAAAAAATTATGCCTGTTATCCTATGGTGATTCAAAAACGTGTTTTCTTTCTTAAATAAAAGTTTTTTTATTGTGTAAAGCAATAAAACATAAAAAATACATTTTGTAATGTTGTAATCGTATTGACCTGGTGAGTACAGTTAACATGCCATGTATACCACACAGTAACCACTTTAAAAAATAAAAATTAAAAAAAATCCCTACCTGGATTGCTGCATTTTCTTCATCCCACCTCCCAAAAACCTTGATAAAAAATGATCAAAGCTTCACATAAATCCCATAATGTTACCAATGAAAACATCTACTCATTTCGCAATAAAAATAAGCCCTTATACAGCTACGTATCCATATACTGAAGAATAAAAAGTTGGCTGGGCCACATGTATGAAAACTGCCTAGTTCTAAAGCTCACTTTGTTGCCCATAGCAACCAATCAGAGCGCCCCTTTCAATTTCCCAGAGCACTAAATGAAATGAAAGGGGCACCCTGATTGGTTGCTATAGGCAGCAAAGGGAGTCTTAGACCTAGACAGGTTTCATACATGTGGCCCACAATTCTTTTTCAAACGCATATTTATAGAGTTCATGTAGTATAACAAAAAAAAAAAAAAAAAATGGATATTGTTGTAATTGTAGCGACCTGAATAGTAAAGTTATCATGAAGTGTACACTGCATGGTGAAAACTGTAAAAATTAACCCCAAGAAACAACAGTGAAATCACTTTTACGACCCAATGCTAAAATACTGTGGAATGTCTGTGGGCCCAAAATGAGATCCATTAGGGGTGTTGATCCCAAAATTGGGTGACTACTGGAAGGTTTCACCTGTTGTGGGGGTATTGTGCGGGCTTTGCAAATGCGACATGGCATCCACCAAAATCTGCAATTCAAAAGCCAAATAGCACTCCCTCCATTGTATGCCCTGCCATGCGCCCAAACAGCTGTGTACAACCACATATAGGAATTAGCATACTTGGAGGAAGTAGCATGATACATCTTGGGTGCTTGTAAAAATTAAACATTTTCAGCTAAAATTGCATTTTATTGGGGAAAAAAAATCATTTTCACAGCCAAAAATGTAAAATAAATTTGTGAAACACCTGTGGGTATTAGTTAAAGGGGTTTTCTTGCTACAAAGATCATATCTGTAATGATGAGGACAGTAAAAATAAACACTTTTGCAATTGGTTTGCATTACCTATATCATTTAGTATAGCAGCTATGAGTTAATCTGTGTGTGTCTAGAGCTTAATGAGCAGCCTGAGGTCTGGTCACGCCCACTTTGATGTGATTGGCTGACAGATATTTATTTAAGCCTGCTGTGACACGCCTCCTGGTTGGGACACGCCCCTGTGCAGTGATTGGCTGCCTGCACTCTGTGCTTACTCCTCTCTGAGCTGTGGAAAATTAAAGTGAAACTAGCTGCCTTAGCTTTCTGTGATGGCTGTGTCTGCATAATAAAGGCTGTCTCAGCACCTCTCTATGCTCATCTCCCAGTGATGTCTCTATGTGAAGGATCTGGGAAATTACTCTAGCTGCTAGATTTACTCTCCCCCCATCTAACACAGCCTTATACACTGCACATTTGTTTCATCAGTTCAGGCTGTATGTATAAGTGATTACATAAATGCTGGTGTTCTGGTTACAATAAGTTTGTGGAGGAAGGTGACAGCTCTCCAGGCGTGAGAACTGACCATTGCAGGTGGTCTGCAGGGCTTTGACATCCTCTCCCTTCCACTGCTCACAAAGAATGATGATGTCACCAGTCTTCAGTGAGGAGATACACGCCTACTGGGAGGAGAGACCCGAACCTGTAATGGTGCCTAAAAAATATTCTAATAAAAATGGGTCCCCAAAATGCAGTAGGTGCACCTCCTACTCTGCGGCTTGTGGTTGATACAAATAGCACAACAGGACCACATATGAGATATCTCTAAAAACAGCAGAATCAGGAGAATTAATATTGAGTTGCATTTCCCTGTTGTCTTCTACTGTGTTCCAGTAAATAAAGGATAAAAATTGTTTCCTAGATGGAGTCATTTATGTTGGCGTCTAACATTTAGATCACTCAAAGCCTCGTCAGAACTGGACTGGCGCCTGGAAAAATCCATCTAAGAAAATCTGCAAATTTTCTTTAAAATGTGAAAAATTGCTACTAAATTTATAAGCCCCCTAATGTCATAAAAAAATAAAAAGACAACTAAGAAGTAATGCCAACGTACAGCAGACATATGGAAGGTGCTAGTTATAAACTATTTTGTGTTGTAAAACCTTCTGTTTTATACGGCAAAGTTTTTGAACTTTGAAAAATTGAAAATTTTCTAAATTTTCACAACATTTTGATATTTTTCACAAATAGGCAAGGATTGTTTGGACAAAATTTAGTTATAACGTACAATGTGTACAATAAAGCACAATATATCATGAGAAAACAATCTCTGAATCACGTGAATAGGTAAGAGTATCAAAAAGTTATTCACACATAAAGTGACACACAAGATTTCAAAAATAGGGCTTGGTCTTTGTGTGAAAAAGTGACTTCGTCCTTAAGGGGTTAACTACTTCTTTGATTATTTACAAGCTGCATACCAGTCATACCCTAGATACCTGATCATCCAGGGCATTGGCTTCACAGAGGGGAAAGTGTATTAAGAATGGCATATGCATGTCATAAGGAGAAATGCACAGAAGTAAAATTCACCAAATTTATTAAGGCTTAAAATAAAAGTCTAAAAAAATAAGCCACCTGGGACCCTCAGGGAGCACATATAGCTGAATCCTGAGTCAGTCAACAGCCTCCAGACGCTGCCATGGCCCGGGCGCTGTCGGCGATCTCTTCACCTGTATACAACTCCTCTGGGAGCACATACATGTGAAGATACCACTGCGGAGAAGAGAGAGAGCACTCACTGCTCCGCAGTGGACTCCAGACGGACGCAGACCACAGGTTGCAGGCCTGTGCGGCCTGATGACATCCCGCTGCCTGTGCCAGAAGACGGAGCGACCAGGAGTCGGAGCAGCGGGGGAGAGAGGTAAGCACTTGTATTAAAAAAAAAAAAAACCCTGCCTATAACCTGCCTATGGGGGATATTTACCTGCCTATAACCTGCCTATGGGGACATATACCTGCCTATAAACTGCCTATGGGGACATATTACACATGCCTATAACCTGCTTATGGGGACATATACCTGCATATATATGCCTATAAACTGCCTACGGGTGACATATACCTGCCTATACATGCACATACCAGCCTATACCCTGTCTATGGGGGACATATACCTGCCTATACATGCCTATAATCTGCCTATGGGGGGCATATACCATCCTATAACCTGCCTATGGGGGACATTAAACTGCCTATGACTGCCAATAGGGGACTTATACCTGCCTATGGGACATATAGCTGCCTATGGGACATTAAACTGCCTATGGAGGACATATACCTGCCTATGGGGGACATATTCCTGCCTATACCTGCCCATGATGGACATATACCTGCCTATGGGGAATATTAAACTGCCTATACCTGCCTATGTAATTTTTTTGGTATCCATTTTTATTTTTGAAATTTACCAGTAGCCGCTGCATTTTCCACCCTAGGCTTATACTAACTATACTAACTAACTATACTAGTCAATAAGTTTTCCAAGTTTTTTGGGGCAAAAAAAGGTGCCTCAGCTTATGTTCTGGTTGGCTTATACTCAAGTATATACGGTAATTTGCATCACTTTTTGGCACAAACTTTAGGAAATTTGTTGAGCAGTGCGAGGCCATGCCCCTTTTGCCAGGCTTGCTTTTTTCAAAAATTATCATAAAACAGCTCAAAAGTCCAAATTTTTTGCACAAATACCCCTTTTTCCCCAGAATTCTGCTGCAGATTACTTCATGCATTTCCCTCAGAGATTTGTTGTGGCTCAGCTGGTGGATTTTAACTACAGAGCTATGCCTTGAGTACAGAGGAATATTTTGGTCCTCATTTACTATTGTTGTCTAAGGCTATGTTCACACGGCTTAAGGCCTCGTTCACACGGCTTATTTGTCCGCGGATTGGCACCGTACTCCGCGCCGGATTTGCGCTGCAGTACGGTGCCAATCCGTCGGAGTAATTACGGTAATCCACTGCTCTCATAGAGAACAGTGGATTCCGTCGCTCCTCCCCGCTCGGCGAATCCGCCGCGTGGGGAGAAAGTGACATGCACATTATTTACGGCGCGGACGCGCCGTAGATAATGACAGTCTATGGGGCCGGGGAGCGGCGCCCCCGCCGCGCTCCGGCCCCGCCCCCGTCCCGCCCCTTATTCACGCCGGATTTGCGAGCACAATCCGGCTCACAAATCCGCCGTGAATAAGCCGTGTGAACACGGCCTAAAAGTGAACGTATTTCAGTCCGTAATTACGCAACGAAGTGCGCAAATTACGGGCTGAATACATCCCAGTCATTACGGTAATCCACAGTTCTCATAGAGAACTATGGATTACGTCTCCTCTCCCTGCTCGGTGAATCCGCCGCAGGGGGAGATAATTGACATGTGAATTACTAGCGGCGTATACGCGCCGCTGGTAATGCAAGTCTATGGGCCGGCGAAGTGCCGGCCCCCCGCTCCCGCCCCGGCCACACGGCGTAATTGCGGGGCGTAATTACGTCCCGCAGTTAAGCCGTGTGAACCTAGCCTAAAAGTCAGACCGTATAAACTTTGACAGACAGTCTAAAAATGCACCAGATTTATTGCAGTGGCTCATGCTGATTGATAAACTGATGTGTCTTTCGACTTATTTAATTTTTTAGACTAGTTTTTTTGGGGTGGAGGTGCTTCCTTTCACATTGATAAAGGAGGAGCAATGTGTTGTATCAGTTGCGCTATAAGGTTTGGTTCACATGGTAGTATTATGATACACAGCCAATCACACACAGCAAAACAACACTTAATTAACCGCAGATTGTCTCCATTTTATATTGCTGTTAATGGCCACTTGATTTTCACAAGTGAAATATTTTGTAAAAAATCGCACTGCAAATGCTTATATATGCTTGGGCAAATTTGGAGGTAAAATGATCAAGAACTAGCCTGGTTTTCATCATGGGGTGGGCACTGTGCATTATCATTATATAAAACATATTTGTGTCCATGATGTAGAAATGCAGTAAATATATGACAATTGCCTAATATTTGACTTTTTTCTAGTCCCATACACAGCACAAGCCCCCCCCCATAACGTTATTAATTTTGCAGCTTCTAAGGGGGTATAGCAAATGATGACGCTTTAGATAAAAACCGCTGGCCATATAACTTAGCTTGGGTGCTCATCACTGCAAATATAATATACTGAGAAATGTTTATTAACTGTAATTTGAGTGAAAAGTTAGAAAAAAATAAAGAAACAGCAATTCCCCTGCCTGGAGCCCCCACCAAGTGCCACTTATAACTTGGGCATGCATACATGTGTATTTACCTTTTAGCTCTATGGTCTTGCTTGTCATTATACATCTTACATTGGCTGACATATATAATTTGATATTGATTATAAAATTTATATATCGATTGCTGTTGTTTGCCTGGCTTAAAGGGTATTTTCACCAAATTGATTAGCTTTAAACATGTAGGCACAGGTAAATAAATACTATTATCGAATACATTGTTGTTCTGATTGTGCTTGGTGTCACAGCTAGAGTAGTTCTTATCTCCTGCTTGTATGCACAAGCTTCCCTACGTTATCGACCACCTCTCTCTGCTCTTATTGATCAAGCTGTCCTGGCTGGTTTGATTACGTCACTCCCTGCTGTGTCTTATTTTTTTTACAATGGACTTTAATAAAATGTTGCTTTTTAATTTTAAAGATGCTGATTGTATATTCTGGATCTTTTGCTCCCATATTTGTTTGAGTATATTTAGATTTTGGGGCAGTTCTAGTAGTTTTCCCTAATGTTGTGGTAGGAGGTGACTCTTGATGCTCAGTCCTTTTTGCTTTGTCTGACAATTCATATTTTTTGCTTTATTAACATTATGTACATCTGTTCATGTAGATGACAAGTCAATCTGTCTGTGTGTAATGAATGTATGTAGCAAGCGTGTTCATTGAAACGGTATGTGTAAGAATTCACAGACTGTATGTAGCAAGTTTTCATGGATGTAGTGAGGTTGCATGTGTGTACATCCATTCATGTAGTTAGTGTGCTTACATGTGTTCCCCTGCATAAACTATAGCAGTTTTTAGTGCTGACAATATCAGCATGCAATTGAACTGGGGTTCTTTAATTTCTAAGTCTACAGCAGCATGAACAGTAAATATGGCCCTGACTGCTACCCCAATGACTATGCCATTGTATATGGGGGTAAATTCACTGATGATGGAAAAAAGTCTCACCCATTTTGGATTTCCCTTAGGCATTACTGGATAGTGAAAGAAATTAGCTGCTCTTACTCTACTTCACCTGACATCTATCTGCTGTGTATGGCCACTTTTAGGCCATGTTCACACGGCTTAAAATTGGCCGTATTTCGGTCCGTAATTATGCGCCTCAGTGCGCATATTACGGGCTGAAAACAGCCCATTCATTACGGTAATCCACAGTTCTCATAGAGAACTATGGATTATGTCTCCTTTTCCCTGCTGGGCGAATCCGCCTGGCGGGAGATAAATTGACATGTCACTTTCTAGCGCGTATACGCGCCGCAATAATGATTGTCTATGGGCCGGCGAAGTGCCGGCCCCCCGCCCCTCCCCCGCTCCCGCCCCCGGCCACATGGCATAATTGCGGGACATAATTACGTCCCGCAGTTAAGCCGTGTGAACCTAGCCTTAGTCTGCATGACCACCAGTTCTTTTTTTATGTTGTACTTATACAGATTTGGAGACTTATATCATATATTACTTTGATTTGTGCCATCACTGATTATGTCAATATACATTTCATTTTCTAAAACTATTTAGGGTCAATGGACAGTTGCCAAAGGTGACGAATACTGTGCTCTGACTTTTTTTATTTATTGTCTCACTGATTTCAAAGTCATTTAGGGTAATCACAAAAAACAGATGGCAAAAAAGAGAGTGCACATTTTTATTAAAAAGACCTGTCATCATCAGTAGTGTTGAGCGATTGCGTTGGCTATCGAGATCGATCGATAGTCGATAGTCGGCCGCTATCGATAAGGTTTTTCGATAGTGAGCGTCGATTATGAGCGATGACCATTAAAGTCTATGGGAGAGCAACAACACCTTCATTATTACACCCAAACAAGGCTGGGGAAGCTGAAATTAACATCCACAACAGTCAAATGGATACGTGCTACATCTTAGGCAACACACTTAGGTTATAAAAGTCACAAAAAAAAAAGTCACAGACCATTCACTATCCCTGTCTTTTACCACAGCCTGACCCTTAAACCTGCATCCCCCCACAAATTGAAAAGTGCCAGAAGGCAGTATGATTTGAAAAACCCTCATCTTACTTGAACTGGACATTGATATCCCTGTCCTGGCCAAGCATGAGCCCCCCAAACCTGCATGGACCCCCACATTTAAAAAGTGCCGAAAAAAAGGGAGTCTTTCAACCACCATTTTAGTTTCACTGGACATTGACTATACCTGTCCTGGCCACAGCATGACCCCAAACCTGCATGACCCCCACATTAAAAAGTGCCGGAAAAAGGAGTCTTTCCCAAACCCCCCATTTTAGTTTCACTGGGCATTGACTATACCTGTCCTGGGCCACAGCATGACCCAGGGCCGGAGTTAAAAGTGGGTCGGTGAGAGCCCAGGCTGGCTTCATCATCTATTAAAAACGCAGGTTAAAATGCCCTGATGACGCAGCAAAAGAAAACTGTCGTGCTGAAGCAGAGTGCGGAAGCGGAAGTGTGAGAACTCCAGCCTTCCTTAGTACACAGTCAATACCTGGGTAGCGCTTGTCCCCCGTATGATGTGGACCAATTGAGCTTCACTTGGAAATTCTGGTGGTTAATGCTCCTGTTACACCCAGTTTCCCTTTATCTTGGCATTCTTTTTCTCATTTTACTCAAAAAGTGCTGGAGGAAATGGTCTCTGTACTTTGTTCTCTGTCCCCGGGTCCATAAATCCATGTCCTCTGAATAACCTACATCTGGCAAGTTTTCCTGTACCTCCCTTGTACAATTCAGAGGAATTTTTTAAAAAGCTATTTTGTACATGCAAGTTTTTTAGTACTTTAATTCTAGAAACACATTTTTAAAATAGGATGAATCCCACCATGTCTTTGTTTCTCTTTTTTTCATTGTAAATTAAATGTTGCTCAATACAGGATTGAAAAGCTATGTTAAAGATCTTGCAAATACAAGTCATTTTTGAAATAGTGTCCATTAACAGTTCCTACCTATTTCCGTTTTCTGACACACCATCCCCTTTACCACCCTTGACAATTGTAAGAACAAATTCTTTAGAAACAACATTTTTTTTAAAGGGGCCTGTAGTAAAAACTCTTCACAGCA